>OOFC01013373.1:0-23759 GCA_900323345.1 Pseudochromis fuscus | reverse complement strand
TTTTTTTTTTTTTTTTTTTAAGAATACACACATCAGCAAGGACTTATCACCACCCTGTTTTGCGAAACTGGGCTCCAGGGTGTTTCTGAGTTCATCTGGATCTATTCCCGGCATAATCAAACATGCTTAATGCATTTGTTAGTAGATTTTGAATGTGTTACCCCTGACCTCAGCTTTAAGGGTGCCCAGTTTGCTGACATAAGAAGAGAAGATTAGTAATTATGATTGGAAAGGTGAGGTGAGGTGCTTGCTAACAGAATGTTGTCTAGAGGGCAGGTGAGGTCAGAAATATACCTAAATGTATTTTCTGATTAATATGAGTGTGGCTCACTATTCGAAATACAAATATTAACTGCCCTATCTGCACTGCCAACATACCAATCCATACTTGCAGTCCTGTACTGACTTTTTAATGTATCTTTAGCCAAGCATCCAAATGATGGGATCTTTGACCCACAAGCGTCTCACACTGAGCGTTTTTAAAATTACCCAGTAACTCAGTTTATGTTATTTTCCTACCTTCACTGGTAATAATATTTCCTCTAAATGTAGGCCTGCATTGTAAAAACACAACAGTATACTGGGTTTTGACCATATTTGCTTTGTAAACACCAAAGTTGTTTCAAAAAAATATAGCCCAACCAAGTAAAGAATATTTATTTTTATGCACACGTCTTCGATTCTCGGCTTTTATGGAGGAAAATTTCAACTTTTGAAACAAGGTGAGCTAATTAATTTTCCACCAAGAGAGTAAGAAAAGTTTAAAACTGCCTTTCTTGTAAGTGTAACGAATCACAAGCACTGCATTGTGACTCAAATCAAATAATGAGGTGCAATATTACACTGAAATCATCAGTATGGTATTACTAGTACAGCCTCACACTGTCAAAAAGATTAAATACTTGCTGATATCATAAAGATCGTTGCATTTTTCAGCTTCAGCTCATGAATAAAGACCCTGAGTGTCTACAGAAGGCTCCCTGTCACACTGCCTCACTTCAGAGGCTAAAGGCCTAACAGCCTGTCTCAGTGGCACATAGTAAAACAAATTAACACCTCGCTAGAATACCCTGCTAACACAACCTTTCAAAGCCTTACACACCATGTAACCATGTTTAGCACTTACTACAGATTAGCAGAGAATGAGAGTTCATGTCGATGCGACTGTGAGAGTGTATGTGTGCACTTCACGTCCATACTGTCAAATTATTTGGAAGAAAATCAGAGCTAAAAATGAAAAAAAGCTATTTCAAAAACTACATGTTAAATATTGACAAGTCAGAAAGAAGAGGAGGACTCACTTGTTTTCTGTGAGAAAGTCCACCACTGCTTTTTTCAGACAATAGAGGTGAGCGTCCACTAGGCCTGTTTTGATGTGCATCCTGGGATGTCTGCAGGTAAAAGAGAGAAACATACACTGAGTTAATGATCAAAATTATATGAAAAATTTAATCTTTTGAACTTCACAAAAAAAAAATCTTAAAACAAGTATATTCTTTATGACACTGTAAAGAGACAAAGTAAATGTGCAATGCCCTAAAAGAATACATTAGAAGATGTCATTAAGATAAGCTCCACTTTTAAGAGCTTTACCCAGGCTGCTACTTGAAGAGCAATTTGCTTTATGTTTAATCTTTACTTCTCATTTATGGAAAACCACTTTCACTTTACCTCCCCTTTGCACACAGGATTTGATGGGAAACCAGAAACAGCCATATGCTTACATAAAAGTCAGGGAAAAGTGACATCTGTCTATTGTCAGCTACCATAGATGTCGCCCCGCAGAGCTGCTGTCATGAGACAGCTGCCAGTGAGACAGGTTTATGTCGACTGGGGGGCCACATGCACACAGTCACACATTTAGTCACATACTGAGACACAGTGACCCCCAACACGACATTTATGAAGCGACAGCCAAAGAAAACCATGTCATCCTTCAGGTTTCAATACACAAATCCATCCCCACCACGGACTCAAGACTACACATCCTCCTCTTCCTTTGCCCTTTAAATTATTACATTATAAAATCTGTGGGGAGCACGGTTCCCCAGAGGACCATACCAGTGCTAACATGTTTTAGCCCATTTGCTACAAATCATGGATACCCTCCATTACTGCTATTTCTCAAAGCATGAGGCTGTGATGCTTTTTTTTTTTTTAAGTTGTAAAAGCAGATGAAAGTCTGTGCCTCATTATCACACAACAATAATGGACCTAAACTAAAATTAAAAGCAGACATGATGTTCACCGTTTACACTGGTGTTCAGATTTGATTTAATATCACACACTAAAATTAAATGAAACTAATGGTAATTACAGCAATTTTCCCTGGAGGTGGGTGTGACCAAAGTATTCATGCATGATGCAGTTTAATTTAAGGATGTGATTGCTTATCAAATATGTAATACATAAAGAACTAGTCAAATTAATCAAAAAATGTCTTGGTGAGGTGATGGGCTCTCAGGAAATGCCAGGAATGCTTCTGTTGTTCTTGTTATAGGTTTAATAGGTTCAACTTTAATAAGTAGCATGAAAAAGTTTGTGAACCCTTTGAAATGTCCTAGTTTTCTGGATGAATTGGCCAAAAAAGGTGATGTGATCTGAATCTAAGTCACAAACACAATGCGATCTACCTAATATCACACAAACAATTATAATATTTCATGTCTGACTTTTTCACTTAAAAAAAACAAAACAAAACAAAAAAAAACACTCAAACACAAAAAAACCTCTCCAAAGACCTTCAATCAAGAATTGCTGATTTACATAAGACTGGAAGGGATTACAAAATAACCTTGACGACTTTAGGTATTCACCAGTCCACAGTTAGACAAATTGTCCACAAATGGAGACGATTTAGTGCTGTGGCTACTCTCCCTAGAAGTAGATGCTCAGCCAAATTGACTCCAAAGGCACAATGCAGAACGCTCAGTGGACTTAAAAAACAACCGTTAAGTAACAGCTAATGGTTTAAAGGAATCACTGGAACAAGTCAACATGTTCAGGAGTCTAACATACGCAAATGATTGAACAGGCATGGTGTCCGTGGCAGGACTCTTTACAAACATCACTGCACACCTGAAGTTTGCCAGTAAGCACCTTGAAACTCCATAATGCTGCTGGGAAATTGTTTTTTTGGAGTAATAAAAGTAAGGGTGAATTGTTTTGGAAGGACACGCAGCACTACGTATGGCACTGTGCATACCAAAACGTGAATACCATCCCCATAGTGAAGCATGGTGGAGGGAGCATCATGATTTGGGGCTGCTCTGGACCTGGATCACTTGGCATCATCAAGGGGAAAATCAATTCCCAAGTTTATCAAGGTAGTTTATAATGTCAGTATGACTGTCCGTCACCTAAAGTTCAGCAGAGGTTGGGTGATGCAGCAGGACAATGACCCTGAAGAGAGAAGAAAATCTACTAAAGACTGGCTTCAGAAAACATGAAAGTCCACCTTCTGGGAAAGCCCGGCCAGAGCCCAAATCTGAATCCAATAGAGATGCTGTGAAATGATCTCAAGAGAGCCATTCACATCAGACATCCTCACAATATGGCTAAGCTGAAGCAGTTCAGTGAGGAAAAACACCGCAAAATGTCTCCCGAATGCTGTGCAGGTCTGATCAGCAGCAACCAGAAGTGCTTGATTACATGTATTACTGCCAAAAAAGGTTCACCCAATTATTAGATCCAGGGTTCACTTGATTTTTTTCCAGCAGTACTGTGAATGATTAATGGCTGTGTTCAATAAAGGCATGAAATATTATAGTTGTTTGTGTGGTATTAGGTTAAGCACATTGCGTTTGTCCATACTTGTGACACAGATACAGATCAGATTTTAGGACAATTCATGCAGAAAACTAGGACATTTCAAAGAATTATAAATAAATAAATAAAAATAATTAGATGCATATTTTGAGCAACAAAGAAAAGAAAAACAGAAAATAAACACATTTTATTTTATTGTTACATGAGCACCATAATCTTCAAATTTAGAATTACATTAGAAAAAATAAACAAATAAAAAAACCTGCAGTGACACTCAGACTTAATGGCTTCGAAATAGAATAATAATATAAAAATAAATAAATAAATAAAAATCTATGTCTTTACTCCATTGCCTCCTCTTCTCTTTCATCAAAAAATTCTTCTCTACAATTTTCCAGCTTTCTCCTTTAACTCTCTCTTTACCAAGTTTGCTATATAACCAGAGTGACTCAGGAGGATTGCTTGGTCACACATATTTTACAACCAGATGCTGAAAGCCATAAATCAAACTCTGAGTGTGTGTTCGACTGTGTTAGGGTATTTTATCCAAAAGCATAAAAACACATGTTCGTGCACACACAGTTAAGCTCTGTGGGTGTTTGTCAAATGTATTTATTCACACAACATTTCCCAGGTGTATGCCTCTGTGTGTATCATGAGTGTAAAGGGAAATTTATGGGAACACCCAGCATGTGACATCACTGTTTGGCACCTGCAGGCAGGAGACAGAGCCTTGGCTTATGTCACAGTGTGTGTGTGTATCTGTATACTTGTGTGAGTGTGTGTGTGTGCACATATGGTAGGAACAGGTGCCCCGAAAAGTTGTGAAGGAATGGTGTAAAGGATGTGCACACTTCAGGATTTTCATAACAAAAATAGGTTCATGCTTCTTCTAAAAACGATATAAAGTCTTTATTAAGACCAGCTCATAATGACAAACAACACTTATTTAATTACTTCAAAATAAAAGCCCACTGCTAGCATTTAGGTAGACAGAAAGCATTCATTTCTAGACCGATGTGTGCACAGTGCGTTTATTTTATTCACTGCTGTTTTTGTCAGGTCAAGCCATTGTTAGTTCACATTGTCACTGGCCAGCACTACAGACCCTGCTTTTAATTGAGTAACAGATTTTATTTGGGCAAACACAGTATTTTATTTATTTTCCAATAAAACAAAAAAGGAGCTGAAGCTATGACATTTAAACACAAACAGGGAATGTGTGGCAAAAACAAATTATTATTCAGTTATGTGTTTGTATGTATGCACGTTTGTGTGTATGAATGTGTGTACGTGTGTATGAATAATAGTTGGTCATTTATTTTCCTCCTTTCATTTTATTTTACTGGTTTACACTTTTTCCAGAAGCCAACTACAACAAACCTCTCAGATTTCCTGGACAAGGGTAAACATCTTTCCTTTTCCTACCAGCAGCATTATGTGATGTGTTTCTGGTTGCTGTGAGTGCTGTAGAGCTCGGTGTCGAGGGGAGCAGGAATTTAGTGCCTCTGCAGGCAAGGATGACTCAACCCTTGGATTAACGACTGACTACTAAAGTACCACTAAAGTCCTCAGTGGGAGAGAGGAGTCACATCTCTCTCGCTCTCAAACACACACAAACACACACAGCATAATGTCTTATTTAGTTACAACTAAAACCCCACAGCGGACGATGAGTCAGACGCAGCAGAATGACTGTTAATACCCTCATTAGTCAGGTTTTCACTACAGAGCCAACGGGGCTGAAGGGCTTACGACTTTTTTAGGGCATTCAGCTATCCAAAACAAAATGTGTGTGATTCCCTTAATTCTGGTCTAACAGATGCCTTCTTAATGGAGCTGACTCATATATTTGAACCTGTGTTATGAGCCTGAAGTGCACATGGTTGTGCTGGTGGAGTCGAGCAACTCCTGATCACTGTCAAATCCTGCAACCTCATATTCAGTATGTGAGACCGTGAAGGCATCACCATGGCAAAAACATCATATTGTTTAATTTAGGAAATGTCAAAGAAAAACCCAAAAAACGTCAGTCTTCCATTTCTGGAAATATGTTTCCTTTGCAATGATATCAAACTGAGTGAAACAGAGCACTGTCACATTTGAGAAGCAGGTATTTTTTTGGCATTGTTGCTTAAAAAACAAAATGACTCAACCAACAAAACAATTTCAATCATTTTTTTTGCCGTTTAAAGTTGAAGATGACATGTTGAGGAAATTGGTGCCAGCGTACACCAGCTTTTTAAGTCAGAAAGCAAGTGAATCTTTAAGTCAAATAAACAAAATAATAAATTATTGATATACTAGCAAATGCTTAAAGGATACTGAATACTAATCTTTACATGGATAGTTCTGATCTATATAGATAGTAGTGATTTTTATTGTCTACTTTTAGTAGACACAATTTATACAGTTTCAAATGTGTAACTGCATTACAGCAATTCTGTCCTTTTGCTGCACTTTGCAATGGAAGCTATTTAATTTTTGGACGGTACAGCTTGTGGTATTTGTGTTGATTGGGTTTTAGTCCCAGAGTTATGTGCCATCATTGCTAACAGATGCAACTAACTCCTGGTCCAATATCTTAAAGGTCACTGCATTTAAGATATGCTTCTCAAAAATCTGATCTCTTTCTCAGCTGCCCTGCGGAGCAGAAACTAAGTTAGTAACAGCAACTGAAAACCTCACTCAGTTTTTCTTTAATATTTCTTTACTTCTGATCAAATCTGGCTCAGCGTATCAGCATATTAACACCAGAGTAGTACAACCATTTCTCCAGGCCTGCATCCAGAGACTGACAGGTGGAGCTGTAATGTACGAGAGGAAGCTCTGCTGGAGTCCTTTCACACTGTTTAAGCAATTTCCAGGTCAAACAATCTCACATGTGCAGAATGTTCTGAACTAACACACCTCACTACCATGTGGAAACCATAGAGCAGGAAAAGGGGGAAAAATTACACAGGAGTTTTTGGTTGAGTGAGAATGAGAGGATGAAAGAATAAATGCTGGTTGTGTGGATGGACGCACAGAACGAGGGAGAGATGGCTGAAATAATGAAAAGAAAGACTTTGTATTTTTAAAGAAGAGTCCTAAATAATGTATGTGAGGGGTTAAAAAGGTGCTACATGATTACACATGTGCACAGAAGATGCAGCACAAAAAGAGAAACATATAGTGTGAATATGTATGTGTGAGTTACAGATATCTCATTGACTGTAAATAGAATTGACAAAGCTAATGTGAAGTCACCTGTTGGTTTGTGGACTTGGTGTTTGAAGCAGGGAGATTGGTGTGTGAATGTGACCATTGTGGTTATTTGGAGTCAGATGTGACCATATTTGGATATGAAGGGAAGCGTAAAGAGCTGGGTCTGACCTGGGAACCCGAGGGTGCTATCCAATGTGTATGAGACTTGGAGTTCAGGTCAGTTCTCATTAGAGACCAGACCTGTCTGTCAAACTAACCAGACCCCTAAATATTCCTCTTTTTGATCCCTATAATCTATTTAATTATGATTGTTTTTCTTTTGAGATGGACCAGATCACTAATAAGAAGAATTAACTATAGTTAATGACATCAGAATGACTGGTGGGAAAAACATACTTAGTATTTCATGATTGAAAATGACTGATTAATGATTTTTGAATTGCAGTCAACTGGAGTTTCTTGAAGCCAGTTTCTTGGTATTGCACTTTTTTGCACTTCCACATTGGCCTAATTTTTTAGATCCGGTTGCTCCATTTATTTCTCTATACAGTCAGAGTATGAAGGGTGAGTTCTGTTACTACCTTCAGTGATGAATAATGCATGTTGAGAGATTATTTCAGATGCTTTGGTGTGACTGGGAGTGTGATAATGATCAGAAGTAATTCAAAAGTTGTAACTCTTTCAATGGAAGCCATAAATGTTTAGCTATGGGCTCAATGTTTCCATAACACTGTGACAATGTGTGACTGTTTTCTCTCCATCACTGTTCACCTGGAGGCTGTGTTATGTGTTCCTCTCTGTGTTCATATAAGCATTTCTGTGTCTGTGAAAAAAGACAGGATGTGTGTGTGTGTGTATATATATTTTTTTATATTATGTCTGCATGTGTGTGTGTGTGTGTGTGTGTGTGTGCGCGCGTGTGTGTGGCTCAAGAGTTCCCTGTGCAGGGAAGCATGCGAGCAGCTGCTAAGGCCCCCCTCTTATTGGCCAGAATTTACAGTGGCTTTGGCTCCATGAAGTATTTACGAGCTCCCAAAACACCCGCTCTCACACATACATGCATTTTAGGACTCAGAAACGAAAACCTACCTAGAGTACTCTTCCTGTAACAAAAATCCCACACACCCACCACAAAACGATCACCCTAAAACACACTGACTCTGATTAGAAACCTACACATCTGCTCTGCACAGAATGTATTTACCATCAGTCAAAAACCCAAACGCTGATCTACACACAGTGGACTGACAACATACCAAACAGGTTCAGCAAGTTACAGAATTAATATTAACTAGTTTTGGTAAAATGTCCTATGGAAAGTTGTAATTTAAACCGAAACTGAAAAAAAAAGACAAGCCTGGGAGGAAAAAAGAACCATTTTAACAAAGTAAACATAAAAATGGCTCTACAATGAAACAACAGTATATCAACCTCTTTTAAATTAATGGTCTTACTAAAATTATATATTAGTAAAGGTTTAGTAACATTTGTTATCAACCTTTCTTAGACTTACTTCCTCATGACTGACTTCCTCACTGTCAGCCCGTCCTCCAGATCTGCCTCATTGGCCATGAAGAGAAGCCTCTTCCCTGACTGATCGACGCCAACAAAGTCCCTCTGCTCAGCTGGGGGAACATACACAATATGAAATATTCACACAGCATAACAGTATGAGACAAATGGGGCTATATCATTCCTTTAGTTACAAGTGTTGTAGAAAAAAAGTTACCTGTCTTTTTCTTGCCCTTCTGGCCTGGGACTGTCTCTGTGAATTCATGGGCTTTACTCATTAGCATGGCCAGCGTTGCATTGTGGGCTCTGAAAAGATCGACCACCTCATGAAGCGCCACGTCTGTGATCAGGTCGCAACTCAACACCAGGATGTCTGTCTGTAGAGAATGGTTGGAAAGAACAAGATGTAACCAAGCCAGACAATGTATTACACTGTAGAATAGTAAAGGAGATGACAGCATGTCTGTAACAGACTGGATCTGCTGGCTCGGATGTGGTTTGATAGGACTATGAATACTTCACCAAGTATAGAAATTCGAGGATTTTAAAGACCTGATGTAATAAAAAAAAAGAAATCCTAAAATTTGCTAAAACAATTAGAATTTTATCCTCTGGAAATATTTTGTCTGTCATTCTGCACTACTGCGGTCATTGTGGCCTTGTAACAATGTTGTAACTTGTAAATTCAATTCATATATCACTTAGTCTACAGCAGATAATAGGGAGACCAAAATCTCCTTCAGTCGTTTAAACTCGCCTCCACTGCTGTTTCAGGTCTGCGTGTGTGTGTGTGTGTGTTTACATGTGGGCGCGCCCACATTTGTGTGACTGTGTGCAGTATCCATCTGTCTGTCCAGTGATGAAGGCTGTCAGCATAAGAACTAATCCCACCATTAGCACCAGCAGCCTTAATGACAGAGACATCTTTACTCTGTCTGTGCTGGAGAGCACAGAGGGAAGGAGATGGTAGCGGGATTAAATATGGAAGAAAAGCACATGAGCCAAAAAACCCTCCAACTATTGTTGACAACAATGAAAGTGAATAAAAGAAATAAAACAAATACATTGTAATAATAGTTTTCACCTGACTCCTGTAAGACTGCAGAAAAATCTCCTGTGTACACGTAAGAGGTTTGTAATCCCATCAATAAGTACAAGTACACAAAAGACACATCCAAAGATATTTCATAAAACACATCTATCACATGAACAACATCATGCAGCACTGGTCTAATTTAACCTAGTTCCAAAATACCTAACAAATATTTGTTATCATTTGGTGATGTTAAAATGAATTGAAGAATTCACTGGAATTGGATTATTATGTAAATTGATGGATGTTACAGAGGAGAGTACAGCTGAGGAGGGGGCACTATCAGAGGGATCAAAGGTCACGTAGTTGACCTGGATTTAACTCCGATCATAACCCGGGTAGGTCCTGGCGACAGGAAGCTGCCGCAGCAAAGCTGGAGTCCGCAGCAGATCTCCTGACAGAGCCTGAGGTCTTTCAACTCCCTTTTCCCGCTATCACACACTGACAAGCTGGCACACATGTTCAGAAACAGAACACACAAGTATGTGTGCATGCACGCGCATACACACACATAGATGGACAAAAACTTGCATAGTCCTCACACACAGACACACAGGCACACACGCACACACACAGAGGCGACAGCAGAGTGGAGTCAGCTGGAGAGACAGAGACACTTTGGCCTTTCAACAGCCAGGATCACTGGACAGGTCAGGACCACACACACTGATGCACACAAAATCACACACACAGACACATACTTGTCCCAGTGGTGGCTGACTTCAATCCAAAACTGCTGCTTACACAGTCTTTGCCAATTTTAGGACACTTCAATTATGTGGCATACTTGTGTCTTTTCAGTCAGTGCATGGCTGCTGCTTCTGGGGTTTTTAAAATGTGCAGAAATACTAAATAAGAATTAAAGGATATACCTACATGCAGTATCAGCAATACTGTTTGTCTAGCAAAAAACACCCTGGATGTTAACAAAATCAAAATCATTTCTTGTCCTACAGACTCTAAACTTAGAGGTAAGTTTGGAGTCAGATGGACAACTGAAGCCCTGGCTATTAGACCATCCGATATTTTTCCTGTTTGAACTTTTGAGAGTTTTGAAACTTTTTACAGAAAAGACACAGATGGGGTGGGGTGTGTGGAGTATGATCGTTATGGAGAGAAAGAAATTATAAAGGCCCTAAATCTCAACTAAGTATGTTTGCTGCATCCCTTTCATGAAAAACCCTCAGCTCTACCTCTCACTTGTCTCTTTCTTCACCTTTTGTCTCGAGTCTTACAAGCTGACTAACATATGTGGACCAAAGGTGAACTTTTGAATCCGTGGCTCCAATGTATATATAGTTCTTGGCTCTTTCTGCCAGGTGATTAAGCCTGAATGATAATGAAAATGAAAACGTCAAAGAGGCTTTAGGCATACAAAGCAAAAAGTGCAGGTAAAGTACTCCTTTCACTAGTTTGGCTTATTGTGAAAGACCCGAGCATTAATCGGCATATCCGTCCACTTTTGTGTGACTTTGGCGGTTTGAACAGTGAACAAAATAAAATATGCTGTTTGTAATCTCTCTTTTCAATAATCGGGAGGAATGACCTACTCTGCTCACCCAGAGTGTACACTGATTCCTGTAAGTATTTTGTTTGATAGGTTACACCAAATCCCCTCATGGGAGTGTGCATGTGTACAATCGTGTGTGTGTGTGTGTGTGTGTCCATACTGTGCTCATGCATCAGGTTGACAGATTGAGTGATCTCTGTGCTGGGATTTGGCAAGCCATGGTTACGGTTCTTCACTCATCACCCTGCAGTGTGTGAGTGTGTGTAACTCAATGCCTCTAATCTAGCTGGCTGCTCAAAGGATTAGGAACTCAATGATTCTCAATGGGAGCATGCTGGAGCTAGTCCTGTTTAAGTGTGTGAATATGTCTATCTGTGGTTGTACTGAGCGTCTATTGCAGGAATCTGAGAGAGTCTGTGCAGACCTATTCACGTTAGAGTATAAACATTAAACACGCCCCTCCAAGATTTGGAGTTTAAGTCAGTTGTCAAAAACAAATCCGAACGATGATGTTGCTGTGAAGAATGTAATGAGTTGCAGCGGCAGGACACTTGTGTCTTCAAACGTTTGTTTGATGTGGTGCGCTCTAAACAGGAAAGGATTCAGGATTTAAGATTTTTGAAGAGAGACTGACTCAGTTGGGAATCAGCAGCTTATGTTTTCATCTGTGTAGTTTTTTATTTTGGAGAATTTCTTGGGAGCACTACTATTGATCTACTGATGAATTTTTTTGAGAGACAGGGTATTACCCAAGCAACAAAGGATTACATTTTGGCCACAATCAGAGGATCAAATCCTGTATGAGAAAAATCCAGAAAAATGTTCTCTCTGTTATAATCAGCAAAGGTTTTAACATGATAATGTTGCGAATTCACCACAAGAGGGCAACAGTGTTCAGTCCATACCTTCAGTGCAGCTTGACAGAGGTTTGTGCTCTCTAGGTACTTTCTCATGACGCATCTTTTATTATTGGAATCATGAAATTAATTTAAAAGAAAATCTCCATAAACTGACTTTTGATTTGAAATAAAAAATGCTGGCAGTTTTGGTTGGATATCTAAATCTAATTAATCTGTATACAATAGATTTGTTCAGCAAATTGTTGAAATGTATTGTTTCAATCAATGTGCAGTAACCACAACAGAAGAGAACACACTGCTTTTATTTATTTATTTTTTTTAAATAAATGATTGAGTCATTTTTATGCTTTCCAGTTGTGTTTTATGTAACAAGACTGTAAGTCTGGACCTTCTTCATGAGTCTTAAAATAGGCCTGAATGTCATGAATGAGTCATATTTAGCTTTCCCATAAGATGATTAAATAACAAATGCACGTTATTGGAAGATTTGACAAGTTTGAATTAATTTGACCTTATCCATAACATCACAGTTATACTTTTATTTTGCACTGCTCACTGTATTTAACATAGGGTATTTCTTTAGAACTACAGGAGATAATGCTGGCACTTTAAAATCACTATTCTCTACCTTCCAACTACTTAAAAAAAACCCTTCATCATAAAAAATAAACAACAGCAGCTACTTTTGGAATAGATCGACTTTTCAAAATTAGGCAAAACGTCATACAAATATGTCTTTATGGTCACAGAAGGGCAAATCAGAACCATGGCATATACAGAGGGACTCCATACACCATACCCAAACACAAATGTTGCACAGATGTGCATGACTACTGCATGAGAATAAATGGTGCACAGGGTAAACTGGCAGCACAAGGAGTTTGAGTCTTAACCATGACCTCATCTGTTTAGAGTGAATCGGATGAATGGAGGGATGGAGGGATCAGCAGGCAGGATATAGAGGGGGTCTGGAAATTAGAGTTGGGGTTCATGGATACCGGCACAGCATGTGTACGTGTGTGCGCCTGTGAATGTTTGTGTGTATTTTAAAAAGGTGAAATGAGGCACTTCAGCGGCCTTGGCCATCCGGGGGAGGAAGAGGCATGGATGAGTGGTCACCCAACAGTACACACACACACACCCAAACTTCCCCCGCAATCTTTGTCATTTTTCTGCTCTACCTCCAACCTTAGTGCAATTTTTTTTTAGTATGGGCTTGACACTGAAGACAAGACAACAGCCCCTTACAAAACACTGGTATGCAGAGCAGCAGTAGCTGGTATGGGTGGGTGTCGACTCTCCTCGGAAATGCAATCCACTGATATAATTTCAACATAAATTTTGGACTGATAAGATGATAATTTATATGTAAGTAACTAAATAATTATTTGATTTAGAAGAAAGTTAACAGCATGTTTGAAAGGAAATTTATTCACAACTATTTACAGTTACAACTTTATAGTTTTAAATGTGGGTTTATTTACATGATGCATTTATGATACAGTATTTTGCACTTGCCTTTGGAAATACTTGCAAGTAATTAGAGGAGCCACATAGTTTTGAGTGAAGCGCAACAGATTTCTCTTTCTCTCTCTCTATCGTCACTTTTCTAACCATTCTCATTTGGCTTTGTGAGGTGTTTTGATCTGCTGAATTAAAGTAAGCAATTTAACTTTACTACGTGGTCTGGTGGGTTATTTTCGGATGTGAATTTACACAAGGGATGCTAATTAAAGCATCAAGCTGAAGCTTCAAGCAGCTGAAACTTATACTCCCCTTCCACCACATTATAAACTATAACTCATATCAATGGTTCAGGTGCTGCATCCTTCATTTTAACAACCTCATCATATTATCACATTAAAAAGTCAACAACTTACTTACTGGTGGTGGAACGCTTCAGTGTTGTTTTCATTTATTTAGTCAAGTTTCTGTTTTTAAACTAAAGGTTTAAGAGTGAACTGAAGTCTACAAGCATAAAAATACACAAACCTTAATCTTCTGCTGGATGTGTCTGAGAGCGTCTGCGGTTCCCATGTCTGCATCTTCCTGGATACAAACCACCTCCAGTTTCATCTTCACGTCCAGCTTCATTTTAGGGTCTGCACTCATCATCTTCTGGACCTCTTTGGTGGTGATCACAATCACCTCTGAAAACACAGTTCACAAGAAATAAGCCTGCATTGCAAACCCCTGATACCCAGTCGTATGACATGTCTATTTGACTGTAATTCATAGTAAACTTCAACTACAACCTCTGCTCCGCTTTTTATAAAGTTGGTAGAAACATTAGTAGACTCCTTTATGAATCTAATACATTGCATAGTCCGTCTGGTTTAATTAGCCTTGTCTGCATAAAATGGTTTCTACCGGGCATTTGTTCACTCTAGCTGTGTCAGCCTAGTAAAATCTAATTGCACAGCTTTGGCTAGCAGGCTGCACACAGTAAACTGCTGGCCACACAGGATGATTATGTATAGAAAGCAACTTTTATTTAGACTGGTGAGGAACAACAGGCTTTTATAACGAACAGTCCAGTTTACTGGCAAGAACAGCAAACTGCAAAAAAAAAAAAAAAAAATCCCTTTATAAGCCCAAGGTTTCTGGACCCGCTGCACGGTGCAGCACAACAGTCACATATCTGGACTGTAAATCTAGACAGGAAATACACACCTGACAATTTCTGATGATGTCCTGAAAAGCTGGTGAAAATATGACTTTAAAAAAACTGGACAGCTTTAAACTCAGTGTGTTTTATGAAGTAAAATGAGCATTTTGGTGTTGTTGAGGCTAATTTACAAGTTTACTCCCTTTTTTTCCAGGAGCACAGAATCAAGTTTTACAACAGGCCTGGGAAACACGATTTCTATTTTATTTTGGATTTTTTTTTTAAAACACTGGTAATAAACTTCTAACTTCAAATTGCCCAAATGTCAGTCTAAATTTCTGTAGTCTGTAGTGTAGTTCAGTATAAAATCAGGAATTAGTTGTTTCAGACGTGCACGTGCTGCAATTTATTCACTAGAACAGATAACATATTATATTGATTGAAAATCTTAGGTGTATTTTCACACCAGTCAATTATGAGACTTCTCTTGCATCCTTTCTTCATTGTCTAACAGAAGAAAATGTCAAATACAACAATATCTGCATCAGTATCTCAGTGGCATTGCCTTCAATCGTAAAATTTAAAAGGAAGATTCATCATGGCTTTACTAAATTTGCCCCTTTAATACTAACACCTAAACAAACAAAAAAAGCTACACAGTATTTATCTTAATGTTTAAGTAGGGCATGAACTTTTTGTCCTAAAAGTCACTTATCCACTTTTTGTTGCAGACTTTCCATGTGGGCCACATAAATTTTCTGGCTGAGTTTTTGTTTCTTTACGTTTTATGTGGAAACCAAGAATGTCTGTAACACTTCCCACCACTGCTGCTGACACACATTATGGATGGAGGGAATATAGCACACAGGCAGCCACTGACATCAGATCTAAGTACTGGAAAAATAAAAGGAGGATATGTTATCAGATATCAGACCTGGCTGTTAAAATATTGTCTCTACAGTTTTATTATATTTAAAGGCTCTGTACAGCAGCACACAGGTATTTTCACTTAATGTGGCAAATTAAACATCTGATTAGGTTGAAGGAAGGCAGAGCTAGAGACTGCCTCTTAAGGTGCAACAAAACTGAGAGAGTGACGATCACGATGTGGCAGTCAAGTTTGTACAGACCCAAACGGTCCTGAGAAAAGGTCAGATCAGGAGATAGAAATTTAAGCACCCGTATTTTAATGTATTTATAGTGAAGTGAAATATCAAAGACGTTATTTTTAGATACATTGACACCATACTACTCGTGATATTCAGTGATAGTGGTGGCAGTAATTGTGGCAGGTGCAGGGAAATTCAGAATCAGGATGAAGGTCAGCTTCATTCACCTAGTATGGGAGCAACATACAAGGTTGTACAGTGTTTTCTAAGTACTCACAAAAAAGATATTAATAAGGCAAAATAATTATAATAAAAACTCTAGCTCTCACCTTCAAATCCCACCCTCTCCAGCAGGTTAAGGGGATACCACATTAGGGGCTTGTTGCCCACAGGCAGCAAAGCTTTGGGGGTGTTGTATGTCAGATCAGTCATACGAGAACCCCCACCAGCCGCCATCAACACCGCCTGGAGCTCCATGATGTCTGCTGGGGTTGGCTAGGAGAGACAGATAGATGAAGACAGATTAACAAAAAGTTATATTGACATAAAAATACACAGCTTAATGAAACATACAGTTCATGGGAGGAGCATCTGAGAACGGCCAAATCAACCAGTTAATCTCAAAACCATATTGAGCATCGTCACCTAGAGATGAAACCCACAAAAAGTCTCTTATGGCTTAAAGACTTCACTAAATATTAAATAATTATGATTTCATTTAACTTCATGCTTATGAGTCCAGTTTCTTTTGAGTCCCTTTGAAAACTTGTGCAAAAGAACAGAAATTGAAGTACAAAAAATGTGCAACTGTCTATATACTTGACATCTGGGTTGTACATTTAAGATATGTGTGTATACTTCACGTTAGTTCGCTGAAGTTGAAGATATGCTTTGTTATTATTTTTTTTAGCATTCTAGAAATGTCAATATGCCACTTTCACAGTAGGGAAAATTAGCATTTAACTATTTTTGACAAGTTGCAGATTTACTCAAGTAGCTGAGAAAATAATCTGCAATTAAATCACCAATAAACATGATTGTTATTTGTCCTCAGCAGTGGGAACAACGTACAGTAGTTAATACACATGTTGACTTACCATCATTGTTAGTGATAGCCTGAAGACATTGAACAATGATACTAAACGTGTCTGTATGATTTTTCGGTGTTTGCAAAATTATTCATATAGTAAACAACACATGGATATAAGTTGGTCATACTTTATTTGTGTGGTTCACTCACAAACTTCATGGACTAATGACAACACAGTGCTGTAACTAGCACAGTAACACCAGTGGAGTCTGTGTGGTCGCATCAGACTGATCATCAGTGAGCATCAGCCATTTTTTGTCACCCACATCTCATTGTTTTACATTTATATTTGTGGTATGTCATCAACACTTAACTAGAACTAGCGGTAAACTGGCAAATGGTCAGGTACGCTGCTGACTGACTTTACGACATACCTTTAAAGAGACAGTAACGTGAAGATGTAAAAGGTCTGAAAGATTACAAAGTAAACCTTAACCTACCTGCCACAGTCTCTTGGATCCCTGTTGACTAGCTGCCTTCAAATGACAGCAGTGGCAGACGCATGTAAGTTAGTGAGTGTCACTGCTGTTAGCACTTGGCTAACAAGCTGCACGGAGCGCAAACAGCTACCACTGCTCCAAAGATGACTCACAAGTACACGGATACGTCCTTTAAGAAATAACCAGTCAGTGAAATTATCAGAAGTGACAGAAGTTGAATTAGTCGCTGTACTCTTTAACAGCGGCTGCCTAAAAAATGCTAACGGCTAGCACCGTATGATGACACCTGGGTGGTTTCAGTGAAATATGTCCGTGTGGGGAACTGTTTCCTCTGCAATGTGGTTCCGGAGAGGAGAGGAGAGGAGAGGAGAGGAGAGGAGAGGAAGAAAAGGAAAGAAAAGAAAAGAAAAGAAAAGAAAAGAAAAGAAAAGAAAAATATATCATAGTTTGGCTAAGTCATTTTTAGAGGCTTGTGTTGAATATTTGCTGTTTACATTAAAACCTATAATAATACAATGTTCTCTAGTATCACCTAATAGTGAGTAGGTGCAAACATACAAGGTAAAAATTGTAAGTAAAGTGTTTAATTGCAGTAGGAAACAAATGCTTTTTAATGAATATTTTTTCCTGCTCCTTATAACACAACCCAGTTTTAACTGTAAATTATATTAATTTACAGTCTTAAATTCTTAAGACTGTCCAGAGAAGGAAAGGGAAGACAAGAAAACACGTTTGAACCAAACAGATTTCCTAAACAATATACATATTTCCACCATTCTCATTTTTTTTCATGATCACTGCCAACAAGTTAAAGTTTGACCTACTGACACTAATGCTTAAAGGATTTTTTTCAAAAATGTATTTGTTGCAACAGTGGTGATGATAATTATGATGATGAATCAAATTAAAATGGGTAAATTTTTATTTCTGACTGTGATAAAAGGGATTACTAGGTTTCACAACTGTGGTATGAGCAGATTAGCAGCCAGAAGCCACCCAACTACTCCTTCTAGACTTAAAGCTTGAAAACTCCCAATTCACAGAGCTGAGACGTAACAGCAAATTGAGCTTGGGGAATGTGGCTCTGGTTTTGTTTGCTCTGGCCAGGAGATGAGCTTGACTGCTCGTTACTGCTTGCTCGAAACCAAGAGAGCAAGAAGAAGAAGAAGGAGAGAGAAATAAAGACAAAGACACAAACAAACTTGACTGTCTGTTGTTGCCCAAATATGCCATAATATTTAACTGAAGAATATATTTTTTCATGAGCTGCAGTGCTTGATGCATAGCTGGTGGCTAAACTGCATTGCAGACCGGACTGTGTAAGAAGTAGCAGCTGAGGGAGTATAAGGAGTTTTAATTGCAGAGAATGGTGAAATGAGAGTTTTGGTTTAACCTTAATTGTGCAGAGAAAGACCTGTGGTGTCCTCTCAGTTGAGGTTTTAAGCTCAATAAGCTCTGCCACAAGCTGCGGTCCTTGTTATATGAACAGCTGATGTTGGTACTATGTTAGAGTTCGGTCAAACATTGAATAAACAAGTGATTAGGTTGAGTTCTTTTAGGAGTGAATGGGGGCACATAAAGTCAGTTCTATTAGCAGAGGTAGTATTACACCCTGTTTCCAATTTAATTTCTAGGCCTGAAGACCACAAACTGCACAACATTGTACATCAGAGGAAGAAAAATGTTTATAAAACCTAAATCAAGCAATCAGCTGTGAGAAATGAATTGACCATCAACTAAAACACAAAGTTATTACTGATGACATTTCTCAACATGTACTTTTATACACAGGTTTTATTGATATGTTTACAATGATATGCCATCACAATAACAGATCATAGCTTCCAATATGTTTAAACTACAAAAGCACCCTTACATTTTTCTGTTTATCCTCCAAACCCACCCAGTTTACAAGGTGTTGTCAGTGTGCAGGTGGCATCTCTTTCGCTCCATAAAAAGCGGGATCTGGCAAAGAAAAAAAAAAAAGCAAAGCTGCAATAAAAGTCAAACCAAACCACTGACACTCACGGAGATTACTGCTTGGCTGGTTAACCACAGGGAGCTGATGTGTGTGAGACACTGCACATAACTGAACTGGAGAAAAATGGTCTGGTGTCATTGAAACTCGCTTGACAAGATGCAAATGTGTCTGTAAATTGCACAAAAGGCTAAGAAGGATGATGGTGTCTTTTTTTTCTCCTTATAAGAAAGAAGACTGCATGGTTTTCAACAGCAGTCCCAGACTGGAGCCAGATGTCTTTGTATCAGGGGGAAAAAACTACAGGTTGCATCAGAATTTAAGGGCCTGGGGTTCTGATTGATTATATCCTTTCTTTCAGGGCTCAGGTGGAAACGTTGTGTTTAAAACTGCATTTAAATTCCAATTCTTTTGAAATGACATGTAAACAGAGGAGCTAAAATAGACATTAATTCTGTAGTGGTTTCTGTATTACTATAAAATGTAATTAAATATGTAGTCGTCACTGTAGTTTGTCTGCTTAAGTCTTGCATATGTATTGAAAACCTCTTTGTAACTAATTCTGATGTGTTTTTTTCTTTTTACTATTTTTCTTTACTCTTATATTCTGTTTGGTTTTTTTGGGCACAGGGTCTACAAATTAAAAGAAGCCTCTTGGCATTCATGTTTTTTAAGTGCACTGTTCTTGATAAATAAATAAAAAAAGATAATAAAATAACAGACCATATCACCATATGCTGCCATAGCAAATACAAAACCTGTCATACACTTTTGCATTATCGTTTTCTTCACTCACCATTTTCATAGTAAGCAGTAGATAGTGAGTTCAGCATTAAAAAGTCCCTCATCAAGATTTTTCCTTATTTAGTTTCCGTGGGAAAATGGGAGAGCAGAAAAAGCTGCCAATGAGGATAAGAGGGATCACATGTAATTGGAAATCAACTGATCCTTTGTACTTTTGCATGTCGTCAATTGGCTGTATAATTTGTCAAATAAAGACATCCCTCTGAGCGATGAGGGGAGAAAAGAGAAAATAAAGACACAAAACAGAATCCTACAGTTCTTAGAGAGACCCAGATGGGGATAGGCACGTGAACAGACGTGGAGACAGTTGCGCAGGTTTAATCACAGACTAACTTGAACTGATTTCCTCTCTCTCCTTGGTTCTGTTGCTGCATCTTGTAAATCATTCTCAATTCACTGAAACAAGCCAGTTGGATTAGCTTGGTTTAGATCATAAACATTTGCAGCGCAGACCACCCAGGGAGAGAGGAGAGCCGAGGCGAGTGTGTGTGTGAGTGTGCATGCATGGGTGTGTGTGTGTGAAGCCTCCCTCTGAGTTTAGAGGTGGGCACTGCAGAACATGCAAACTCAACTGTGGTCTCACACATGCGCGCACACACACACACACACACACACACACACACACACACACATACACTTATACTGTGGTTTGTGTTTGCACCACTTCCAGGGCCAGTGCGCTGTGGGGCCCTCGCCGCTGCTGTGGAAACCAGAATTGGCCAATCAATGTCAAAGATGAACACACGTTCACAGTTTGCAGATAGAGATGTCTTTGCACCGCACTGATGTGATTTGCTGATTTAAAGTTTTGAGTACTCTGGATGTACTTTCATTTGTTGTTTGCAAAAATTAAAAATAAAGCATCTTATTGTTATATAAGGATTCACATAATGCAGGTCACTGTCCTAACAGAGTGAAACCCCAAAATTAAATTTGTTCACAATCATTCTCAAAACCAGCTGCAAAACATTAAGTGTCAAACAACTGTGATATAAAGCATGTTGTCCAGGGGCTTTCACAAATAAACGTGTTTTTTTTCTTACTAAAGTTCAACAGTCTGCGTCACCAGACCTTGAAATTCATTCTTTTTCACTCGAACACAGTTGGAGTAATTCTTCTCTTGTTTCTCTCCACATGCAGGAGGGATCTGGGAGCCAAGCTGGTGTCAGAACCAGGAAATATCTGGGTTGGGTTTTGAAAAGCCAAAGTGGGAAAAGCTGGGCAACTCCCTGCTGCAGGGCGCTGGCACTTTTCTCTGTAAGTTGCCTGTCTGTCTAACTGAGGGTCGGTCTCACCCTTCTAACAACGTGTGCTGTCCATTTCCATGTCTCCCTGTTGATCTGCACTGAGTAGCCAACCTGTCTATTGCTGTTACATGACTATGTATTGTACTATTCTCTTTTTCTGAAAATTGCATTTAAAATGGTTGTGGACATTTTCATATGTGTTTCTGGCTTCTCCGAAAGAGACTTAAGAAATAACATACATTTAATAGCATACATACATACAGAAATGTGGGTTGTATGATAAGGAACTGATGAGTACTACATCACAGAAACACAATCTGATACATATATCAAGAAGCAGAGAGCAGAGAACGATAAATATAGACGAATATAAGGAAGAATACAAGAGCGCTGAAATTGAGGATGGACAGAAATAAAGAAAGCTTGACTACTTCAACAGTAGTTAGCTGTCTGTCTATGTGTGTGTCTTTCTTTAGCCACATTCTGTCTGAGGGACTGTCTGGGAGGTCTCTCAACCACACACACACACGCACACACACACACACACACACACACACACACACACACACACACACACACACACACACACACAGATACAGCCATTGTAGGTCTGTATTAATAACACATATATGATGCTATATTTACTAATAGACCTTTAATTATCTTGAGATGATTTGCCCTCATTTGTAAGAATAAATTGTAACTTCTGAAGAAAGTTGAATGGTCTTTTAAAAAATAAAGTGATTTGAGTTTTAGATTCAATAAAATTAGATTTATATTTGGGATATTTAAACACTGTTTGATCCTATAGGGTTGTGAAAACACAATATATCACGTCATGATATACTATCCATAATAATATAATAACAGAATCGTACAACAAGCCAAGGAGCCATTTTACCATGATCATAAATCCAAATTTGACACACACTCCTAAAAAGCCTACATGTACAAAGTTTGGAGGATTTTGTAAATTATTTCTGTCTTGCTTTGGGATGTTTCATGGGTAAGCAATGACACAGCAGTGGGTTTAATTCTTTTCATATATAAACTTGTCCCATTTTATGGACAACACACCCAAAATATTTGGTCATGTTTGATCTCTCTCTATCTGGTGGCCTACATGTGTAGTTAAATGTTCCTTCTCGTTTAGCAAAAACAGTGCGCGCACACACGCGCACACACACATGAAATACAGAGAGAGAGAGAGGGAGACACGCATGCATGCACATACACACTCACACAAAAATCTTCTTTTCAACTGAAATAAATGTTTATAGCATTCCAAACATTTTGTGTGTGAGACAGTATGTGTGGTCCTGTCTGCACCTAGCATGAGGTTTGAGGTTAAGGTGTTTGTCTGCTGGTGTGTGAGCATGTCAGTGATGTCTGTGAGTGTGTCTGTGTGTGTCTGTGTGAGAGGGTGAGGGGAACACCCATGCTTGCTTCTAAAAGGCTTGTTAAAGTGGAGCAACCCATAGAAACCATCAGACCTGGGGTAAGTTTTTGAAACCAGTGGATTCAGTCATTTAAATTTATTACAACTTAAAGTTGTTGTTGAATGGCTACAAATCAAACAATACTGCTTACATGGGCAAAGACTGGTATTTGTGCAGTGCTTGCACATAAAAGTACCACATAACAGCAACAAAGAAACACAGGAATTTGATTGGTTGATGTTGGCCACTGTTTTCTATCAATAAATCTGGATGATAGACTCAATTTTTAGTCTCATTTTGGCCTTTTTCAACATCTTATTAGATATGTACCATGTTCTAAAACCAGCTGTCATACAACAGCAATATTTTGACATTTTGTAATAACAAGAGTTAAAAGTTGACATGCCAATTGTAAAGAATGAAAGGTCTGTGGATAGTTTCTCATTAAACTGTAAAGCCAATGATGGGTTGACACAGTGGTGTAGTCTAGTTCATTGTAGTGAGTATACTCTGATTTTTCCAATCCCAGCCTCGTACACCCCCATCCTGGAGCAACATCTGGCCCACAGCACCCCTCCCAGAGCAGTAGCTGCTCTAAAACAGCCCCACATAAGAACCACCACGCTCATTAATGCATAAAGTATGTACCCACACATAACTGAGATCATGAAAGACTGGCTATGTATTATCTAAATGTAAATATATTGTAAGCAATACAAGATGTATAACAGTCATTAACAGCTGGACATTAATTAACCACTGAACAGTCAGTGACAAGACAAGACAAATAAGTTTCAAATAAAGAAAATTAATGAATAAATAAATAACAATATACTTGTATAAATAATATTTCAGCAATCAAGTGCAAAAAAATCATGTAAACAACACAAATCAAAACACGCCACACCACGCCACGCCTCGAACTGCTCAGCTCGACTCGACGCGACTCACCTGTCTTGCTGCGGTTGCGTTTCCAATACAGAAAACAGTCCCTTTTCCGTGTAGCCATCAGGCGAAGGAGGAGAAAGTTGATGAAATAATCTTCAGAGTTCTACTGTTGTGACGTCACAGAAATCAGCTTGAAGAGTGTTTCA
>OOFC01013372.1:10752-35092 GCA_900323345.1 Pseudochromis fuscus | reverse complement strand
TCATCATCAAGCTCTGCAGAAGCCTGCTAACGATGAGCTGATCATTTGATTCAGGTGTGTTGGAAGAGGGAAACATCTAAAACATGCAGGATAGGGGCTCTCGAGGACCAGAGTTGCAGAGCCCTGAACTAGTTGGATCAAAGGTTCTTAAAATAAGTGTCTCCTTAGCTCCAAACTATAAGCAGATAATAAAATGAATGAACTCAAATAATGCAAAGATTTTTTGTTTGCCATATTTTGGTACATGCTTATTTTCCACTGGTCCCTTCACTGTGTCTGTGTTGCTATGATTTGTCTCTGTGGGGGGGTTTAATGTGGTTTGAAGTATAGATGTGTCACACATTGTTTTGGTAACGTGGCATCTCTGTTTTCAGACAACCTGAGTGAAGCCCTGGACAAGCTGAAGCTAGCGTCCACAGACAGCGCCACCGATAGCGTGGAGAGCTGTTTGGACTGCCTGCTCAAAGCACTCGGCAACAACAGTGAGTACACAGCACAGCTAAAACTTGGTGTGCAGCGGAAACCATTTTCTTTTCGTCCTTAAGAATCATCGTTCCAGAACCAGGACTGTGCAGAGAGTACCTCCAGGTCTGAGTTGTACAGTATATGTGTACTGAAAATGAACATGTTTGGCACTATTGAAGGCACTTTTTTTTTTTGGACAGTGTGACAGTGTTTGCCAGACAGCTGACTAATATGAAAGGATAGACATGTTGCGGCTGAGTGAGCAGTCCTCTCCCAACTGTACAGCAGATCTGTTCTCAACTGGAGTCAAACCAGCATGAGAATCAGGATTGTTTCAAAGAGAACAGCAGCACTGTCTTGTGGTCCGTTCCAAAACACTGTGAAACTGTGGTTCCACATCCAGAACTGTGGTTCCACCTCACACTAACAGTCATCCACCGACAGCTGGCCCGGAGCTTTGGTGATCAAAGACGGGTGGCATCAAAGAGCTGAATCCTCACAGCGTGACTTCAGCTGTGAACCAATCAGAATCAATGACATCACCACTCAGAATATATAATGAAATAATATTGAACATACTGGCTGTACAGCCGATAGGACATACACGTATACAGTACATACTGATACCACACAGATGTATATATGTATAGGTCTGGACTGGATCAAAGTTTCCCCATTTTAAATCAGGTGTCTCGGACTCGGTTTACTTTTTATTTCCATTACTAACATATTTTATTTAGACTTATACTGCTACTTATACTATACTACTACTAACCCTATATGCAAATAATTAGGGCTACACGATATTGGAAGAAGCTGACGTTGCGATTATTTTTTAACCCTGCGTTGTATATTATGAAATAAAAAATACAGGAATTTTCACCACATGACTTGAATAGTGCTTTATGTTATGCTGCACTGCTGCCGTGTTGTGGATGATTTACCTGCACTGATGTTACCTTTTTTTGAATGTTACAAGTATGACTTCTGTGTTTTAGAGATTCTCAATGCTGGCAATGCTCAAACAATATGTTGTGCAGCTGATTTTAAACTTCATTTAGTGCTGTTGAAAAGAAATTTGTCCGTAAACTCCACCTACATGATTCTTGTGTACAACGGGCACATCTGGCATCACCAATGTTTCCTGATCCCATCACACACTCAGAGCCTCTTATTTCACTGCTGACATATTTATCCTAAATTACTGGTTGTTGGGGAATTCTACGGTTGTTTGATGCCATAATATTCAAATGACAGTTCAATAATTTGTCATTTCAAAGCAGGGTTCTACAGTCTGTTAGATCAGGCAGGAATAATGTAAACAAGCTAATTCATTAGGGTTGGGTACCGAAATTCGGTTCCAAGTAGGAACCGAATTAAATTTAGTGAGTACCGGGTACCCATAAAAAATCTATTATTTCGGTTCCGCTTATCGGTTCCTAGATGTGATCATTTTACACAACGGCTGCAAACGGACTTTAGATATCTGCCAGGACCTGTCCGTTACGTATCTAATACGTCACGTGATGCCGCATGGCAACAGGAAATGGACCGGGGAAAGTGGTCGAAAGTTACCCCTTTTCCACTGTTAACTCAATCATGTTGTTACTAGAATATCCGCTGCAAAAAATGTTTTTTCATGGACTGATAGTAACAGGGTAACAGTGGTTTGTTAACAGCAGCTAGCTTGCTAGCGGCTGGTTGTTGTGAACTGGCTACTTATGCAGTGACGTACTGACCTTTTAAGTGACGCGGCCCCAACTTGGCTCCTTGCCAGTGGAAAAACAAACCGGTTCATAAGAGAAACGGGATCTGAACCAACTAACCACCAGCCCGGAAATAGCACCCGTTCTTGTTCGGTGGAAAAGGGGTAATGTTAAGAAAAAAAAAAAGTATATATACATTTGTCTTCCTGTTTTTTTTGTTTTTGGAATCGAAATAAGGAATCGTTAGGAACCGGAATCGATAAGCAGAACCGAAATGGGAATCCGATTCATAAAAATCCTAACCATACCCATCCCTATAGTTCATAAGAATCTAAAGAATAAAATCACAGAATATCCAGATGTTACTGACTCAGTCTTTAGGTGTGTGCCTCTCTCAGACTATCAAAGACTGGAATCTGCTGGAGTTGATGGAAACAGTTGTTCAGTGCGTTGTGTCCAGTCTTAGAATGATTCAGCAAGTGAAGTGTGGCCCCTGCTTCAGTGAGTAGCTCATGTAGCTGTTAGTGTAGTTTATTTGTCCACTTAAATGTTATAATAAACAGTGGGATTCGTTGAATATTCAGACACCTTTTACATGATTGTGATATCAACTCATTGTGTTTTCCTCCCCAGACACTGAGGCCAGCATGAAGATCCAGGAGATGGGTGTTCTCCCCCTGCTCCCCTCCCTGCTAAACCCCCAGTCTTCCTGCACCCCTAAAGTAGCCAACATCATAGCTGAGCTGGCCAAAAATGGTGAGCCACCCAGAGTCATCCTGTGGTTTTCTGTTTCTGTTTGTCACTTTTTCTCTTGCTCTTATCCTTTGTCTTTTCTCTGCTAAATGGAGCAACCTGCTTAGTGATGGATCATTTTTAACGTGTTTGATAGACGGTTGGTTTCAGAGCTGAGCTGTAACCGCTGTGTCAGAGACCTCCCATTTACCATCGTTTCTCTGTGTGAGCTCAGAATAAGCTTTTAAAGTAGAAAAGAAGCAGATGTGAATAGGACTCAGGGCAGGAAAAAGGTTAGGATAATGAATGGGGTTTTTTTAGCAGCTTGCAAGACTGCAGCTAATGATCACTCCCCAGCAGTTTGCCAGGCTTGGCAACGACCCGCTGGCATTTATCTGTCACCGCTTCCGGAAACGTCTGCTATCAGCCAAGTGACTGCTGGGCTAAAGACAACTCCCCTCTCTGTCTGACTCCGTTATTTAAAGCTCAGCAAATGAACACTTAATGCAAAAATGGATTTGAGTTATTTGCATAAGTCACTGTCGTCACCCCCCGACGTCAAAATGACCCAGCAGGATTGTCTAAATGACAATCTGAGCACAGTACAGCCGCTGATGTGGCATCGACCCCACAAACACAACATGAAGCACAACTAGAGCCTGATGGTGATGGTATTTTTAAAACAGTGTTTTGAAACTATTTAAGAAAGCAGCCTCCTGAAGATCTGTTTTAGGATCCTCAGGAGGCTGCTTTCTTAAACAATTATTTTATTAAAGAATATTTAACATTATTATACATTGCGTTGAGTCAAGTAATTGTTTAAGCAGTTGATGATTAATCGCTTTTCAAAACAATTCATTGCAGACCTAGAAAACATCGATACCTTTTAAATCTGTGAAAGGTCAATTTCAGCCAATAAAAATCGAGCAAATATTACCAAGTTTTTTCCTTCTTCTTTAAATAATCATCGTTGACTAAATGTCGCTGACTTGCTGTAGATTGAATGAGTTTATCTTCAGATTAACTGATAACAAAAGTGGAACTGAATGTCCAGAAAACTGTCTTATTTTCAGTCATTTCATAGGTTCAGTTTTTT
Source organism: Pseudochromis fuscus (assembly GCA_900323345.1). Taxonomy (NCBI): domain Eukaryota; kingdom Metazoa; phylum Chordata; class Actinopteri; family Pseudochromidae; genus Pseudochromis; species Pseudochromis fuscus. Next base: position 31,093 of record OOFC01013372.1, on the reverse strand, counting down.
TTTCTGGACATAAATTCAAGCATGACAAGACCAACAGGACTGTTAACAACAAACTGAGCAGAGGTCCCTCTGTGTAAAACACCCTCAGCTGCATGGGTCATACTGATTTTCAGCATTTGTACAGTAAACTTTCAGTCCCGTGTTGACCTGTTCTCCACGACCTTCCTCTCTCTGCAGAGTTCATGCGGAGTCCCTGCGTGGAGGCCGGCCTCATCCCTCCTCTAATTCAGCTGTTAAACTCCACCGACCAGGAGGTTTTACTGCAGACCGGCCGAGCTCTCGGCAACATCTGCTATGACAGCCGTAAGTAGGAGTTTGCTTTGCTTAGCGAGCACTGACTCCCTCGTGAGCCTTGTCATCATCGTCACAGAGCCAGTAGAAGACAAGTAATAAAAAAGATGCAGCAGACAGAACTGTTGTGTATCAGCTCCAAATGTATTTCACGATTGTGTGCAGGGAAAATTAGTTCTAGTTTCAACACTTGAGGTGGATAAAAGCTGCTGTGTTATCCTAGTCCTTACTCTATAATAATCAGTGTTATCATGAAGAGGCCTTTGAGTATGCTTTCACAGTGAGCTGATGTAGTTCTAGCTTTATGCAGTCTTAGCTAAGGATGGGTATCAAGAATGAGAATCACATCAGTACTGGTTCCTGAGGGGGTCAGTACCGATATATTGATAATCTCCTGGACAAACAGTGCTGCTATGGTTGGTATTTATTAAGATGGTGTTGGGATTTACTGGTCTTCTATGTAGGTATATACTTCATAATCACAGAGGAAACTCAAGCATTGCTGCTTTATGGCATCATGGGGAAAAAAATGGAAAACACATGCAGAAAAACATGTCTGTGTGTTTATTACCACTGGAGTGGACACAGACAACAAAACTCTTGAACAAACATTTTGATGTTTTGGATATAAACTTCAGTCTGACTCACACAGACATTTACACTTTGACTGTCAGGGGGATATGAACATATTGGGGTTCGACAGACATACAGACATATTTTACATGAAGGTAATACTGGTTTAACCCGTTACCTCTGAGCGTAGCGCAGGCCCTATGTCTACACATGCGTCTTTGGATTACCGTAGTTACGTCACAGTTTGTGCAATCGGAAAAACTCCACCGGTTCCTGAGAGCTGAGATGTTGCACTCAACAGTTAATATGCTGTCATTACGGTAATTTCACTAGCGACTCTAGCAGAAGCCTGCAAAATTGACTATATACTACGTGTTGTAAGAGTGTAATAACAGTGATGATGAGGTAAGAATAGCAGATAAAACACAAATTTGACTTCAGCGTTTTAGTGAAAAAAACACTGCAATTTCACATGAATGTTACATTTTGCATTTTAAATTTGAATTTTGAATCAAAATAAGCCTAAAAAGTCTAGGTGAAAATTTGGAGGCTCAGGTGGTAACGCGTTAAAATAACGTGATGGTTCCACGTCGACACAATCTTGCTACACGTCATCAAACTATTAATATCTTTACAATCAGTCCTATTCATTTTACATTTATATCAGTCCACAAGCACATGTTAAACATTTAAACCAGTTACAAATTCCTACTGGTTAATCTTTACATCCTTAGTATTTATGTACCATTAACATACTGTAACATTGCTGGCATAGCAGGTGATGAAGAAGTTAATTATCTGAGATGCTGCATAACTTCATGTTTCCATACTGAACTCTCCAAACATGGCTGACAAAAAAAGTGTGAGCTCACTAAATTTAATAAAAATGTAGTATATGTAAAAGGTGAAGAGGGTGACACAGTGACCTGTAACATCCAAACCCTACAATGTGTCCATGTGAAGCAGCTGCTGCACCTCAGTGCAGAATCCATCAGCTCTGATGCTGAAGAGAGCTGCTCAAGTAAAAATGAAACTGTCTAAATCTTGTCAAGGTAACACTTTTATTGATAATGGCTCTTTTTCACTAGGTAAAGCTAACTAGTCAGAGTCAGATGTTTTTGTCCTGATTGCAGTGTTGCATCAACAGAAAGTTAGATCAGGTTTGACTGTACTTTTCAACATCAGACCCATTTCCCTCAGCAAATGAAGAATTTAAAATGTGACTCACGCTGACACCAGTCTTGTAATTACATTGTGAATATTTCCAACAGGACAAAAATGTTGACGTGTTACAATGAGCTTTCCTTCTGAGGCTTCAAGTACAGTGAAGAAAACAAAGGTATTACAGTGCATCGGACAATAATCTGAAAATGCTTCCTGTAGCTCTTCTAAAATGTCTGCTCTCAGAAATTTCATTAGCGATTGTACCAGTGGAGTATTTGAGCAGTGACCTCAGGGACGAGCAGCAGAGTCGAAGCCTGATTTCGCAGTCGGCTTTAGAGGCTTTAATCACAGCTGTCAGTTGTGGTGCATAGTTCCCCTGTCTTGCTGAAAAGCTGAGTGTCTGCAGAGTCTGGTGGGATGTGACATTTGTCGAAGTGGAGGGGGGTCTCGGCGAGCTGGCTCGGTTTATGATGGACGCGCTTGGGAGAGTACGGAGAAGCAGCTGCTCACCACCTTAAAGAAACACACACTTGTGATATCACAGCGTCTCAGTTGCTTCAGTGAGATGGATGCAACAGGATTGTTTTGCTTTCATTACAACAGGATGAAATAGAGTTCTGTACATACAGGTTGTAGTAGGACCTCACATCTTGGAAAAAACGTCAAAGCAAATTTTTAAACAGGCCATAACGTGACAAATTATTTGAAGTTAAACAAGAAATTCTCATCTGAAATAAAACGTCCTGGTTCTTCCATTATTTCTTTCTGTGTGTCTGTGTTACATTGTCATGGTAATGACGACCAGCTTCACAGAGGCAGTACTATCCAATGTCATTGCTGTGTGAATTGGTGAATGACGGGCCTTGTAAAGCACTGTGAGACCTAGGTAGGGTGAAAAAGCATTTTATAAATGCACTCCATTTACCATTTACCATCCTTTGTAATGGAAACCACCACCCCGGCACCAAAGGCCTTTTGAGTCCTGTAGAGCTGGCACCATATAGTGGAAAAGAGCCATTTACATGGAGTTTATTAAGTAAAAGGTAACTTACATACAATAAGAAAAATATTTAAACAAAGGCTTCAAAAAGTTCTACCAGGGTGTATTAATGACCCAAAATGTAAAATCTTAACAAGCCTGTATGAAGTTAATGACTGTTAGGATACATTACCTGAGTCAACTCAAGTGAATCCTCCGAGCCTCTTTAAGATGTCCATGCTGCTCACCCTGCACTTGAAGGTGCTCTGTCACAGTTTGATGAATGTTGGAAAAGGCTATAAATAATAGTGACCTTGTATTTACCTGAAGGTGTCAAGTCCCTGTTTGAGTCCAGCTTGTTTTACAGTCAGGACTTTATCTCTCATTTCATCATTTAAGTTTAATTTGGCACATTTCAGAAGGAAGTCTTGTTTTGTGGGTTCAAACTAAAATGGAAACAGAGCAGATCAAGACTTTAAAGTTACTGCATTACACTGTCAATACAAACTTAACACTTCCTTTAACCATTTCAATATAAAAACAACTACTTGCATTTAAGGGGACAGAAACTAATTCATTAACAACACTTTCATTGTGACATATTCTCAGCCACACCATGTTTAACTTAACTGTCCACAACGGTTTTTGTGTTGAGAGTGTCCTATTTGCAAAAACACCCTCAGAGTACAGCATTTTTTTTCCCACCAGTGAGAATCAAAAAGTTGGAGTTGGAAGTTAGGGTATCAACACTGACAACTGAGAAGCAAAACAGAAGAAGAATGATCCTAACTTCACCAACAGTGAAAGCTGCCAAACAGACCTTATTTAAAGGAACAGTAATACTTGTATGGTACTGTAGACTGATATAGAAATGGACGAAGCAAGTGACGCCACCAATTGGTTTGTGGACTCCAGTTTGAAGCCAAGAGATCAACATTTGAATGTCGCCATGTTTGTTATTTAGAGCCAGAATTGACCATATTTGGATATGAAGGAAGGAGTGAGGCGGGTCTGGCCCTTGAACCCAAGATCACTGCCCAGTGTGGATGAGACTCGACTTAAGCGCTGCTCTCTTTGAAGACCGGGCTTGTTGATCCTGCTAACCACACCCCTTTAGCGTCCCTTTTTGAAGTCTAATGTCTACTTAATTATAATTTCATTTTTTAGATGGAGCATCAGATCATTGAGAAGAATTAACTTTAGCTAATGACATCAGAATGACTTGTGAAAAAAAATTAACAGAGTATTTCATGATTGAAAATGCAGATTTTTTAATTGAAGTCAGTTGGAGCATTTTGCTTTGTCCATTTCTTTATACAGTCTATGTATGATACACAAAGTTGCAAAAAGCATCGGACTCAACTTCATCGCCATAGTGACCATGCTCAAGTCACTCCTTGCTGCATTGGTCGAGTACAGTGACTGCTGACTTTGACTGATCCATCCTCCTACTCGAAGATATGTGAACTACTTCCCTTGGGGCGTCAGAGCGGATGGAGCAGATCACTGGTTTCCTGGCACCGTGGATCACGACCTCACACTCGGAGGTGCTGACTTTCATCCCGGCTGCTTCACTCTGCTGCAAACGGTCTCAGTGGGAACCTGAGGTGTAAATCTACACTGGCCTTACTATCACATTCGATTGTGACTCACCTGTCAACAATTTGAATCCACAATGATACGAACTTGATATCCTGATTTAATATTAATATTGAACAATGTAAAGGACTGTCTGAAAGATTAATGTGAAATCAAGTCGCCCCCACTTGATGCTTTTGGTGTGTCAGTGATCAAACCAACCAACCAGTTGAAAGTCACGGTCAGTAGTAGGGCTGTCACTTTTTATTCAATATTCAAATTAGTTCAATAATGGGGTGAAAAGTTCATATTCAAAAGTCTCCCTGCGCGTTTACAAAAGATGAAGCTTGTGGTGAAAGCAGTGGAAGGAGCTTCAAATTTGTTTGAACTACAAGCCACTCAAAAGTCATTCAAACTTAATTTTGTTGAAAAAGTCCCTCTTTACATTTGGCTGCTTTTAGCTGTGTCGGGTTTCGGGGGCACAACTGGACAGCCAAGTTTACACCTGATATTTACCTGCGTCTCTCAACCTTTTCTCCCTCCCTTTATCTTACCCCTTAACACCAGAAGGACGCCAGCTGTTGTAAACAGTTAGCACAGTTAGCTAAAAGAGAGCACATGTACAGACTGTTCAAACTGTTTCAGGTGAGAGGACAAAGTCATTTTTGAGTTCTAAATGAGAGCAGGACAAGATGAAGGAGCCTAAACACACTCATCCACTTGTCAGGACACATTAGCGCTTAAAACTACAACAGGTATGTGACCATATGCGTTCCAAATCCCCTCCACATGTGCTTTGAGTGACTTGTTCTCAATGTGTTTTAGTCATCATTCACACTTGTTCTTAGTCCGGTTTAGCGCTGCCCCCAAAACCTGAGCCGGAGGAAAGTAGCCAAATGTAAACAGGGTCAAAGTGAAAGCCCTAGTCAGTCTTCACAGTGATCAAAGACTCAAAGTCATCTTTTGCAAGGGGACATGGTGGGCATTCTTCACAGCTGTGCATTTTTAGTCATAGGAGAGATTTGAGGAAACATTCTTGTCACAGCCCCGCCCTCCTTGAGATGCTTTTCCTCCTGTGTTTGCAGATACTGTTCTGTCTGCTTGTATCAATCGTATGAACCCGGTGCAGGTTTTGACACTTATTAGATGCCTTATACATGCAGAAAAGAAATGTAAAGATGGCACAGACATAAAAATGGAAGCACGTTAGTGCCCGCTGCCTTGTGTTGTAGTTGGATAATTCTGCAAGTTTATTTCCACTTCATCTGTTAAAACAGCCAATAACAGAACAGAACTGAAGGTCTGCCATTTTTTAAAAAAACAAAGTCGACCATCAAGGAAACACGTACCCGTTCCTCCAGCAGTTGCAATTCGAAACTGCTGCGTCACTGATCCTCACAAACAGCTGCTGGTACCATTGTGATAGCACAGCCATCAGGAGTAGCTGTAGCCACATACTGGACTTTTATAACCAGCACATTCCAGCACTGGCCACTCGACTCAAGTTTCTGCCAGATGTCCCCCAAGTTCAAGACAGATCAGATAGTCTGTCTGATCACTGTCGAGTCCTCCCACTGCTTTCACATGGACCATGCTGTTGAATCAGCATCGACAGCAGCGTCTCATGGACAGAACAGAAACAGACAACATTATGCATTGCCTTGTTTCTAAGAGGCGTGGCACGCAGCCACGAGTGAATCAGAGTAGGGGATACTGAGAGGGCTGACTCATGTAACGCTTCCTTTGGCAGTCCCCCCTGCCAGACAAAGCCCTCCCACAGAGACGATTATCACTACTGTGCATTTACTGTTTCTCTAAAGAAACAAGGAAATGAAAGAAGAACGTTGATGCAGTCGCTTGTCAAGAATATCAAAGATAAACAGTATGAGTCTTCAAAGGAGTACGATCTGGAAATGGACACAGCGTACAGTGCCTGACTGTGCTGAACATATCCACCGGTCGCTTTATTCGTGCTGCTTTTCTTTTTTTCATTGTTCTTTTGATTTTGCTGTTGATTATGTTGTTAGATTTCTTGGCTACAGCAAAGTGATGTTTTTATATTATGTTGCCTCACATACTGAAATTATATAACAAAAGGAAAGAATCATGACAATTGCAGCACCAGATAAATCCAATTCCAGATTCTTGTATGGATTTAAATCAATCAAAATCCTCTTCATAAGGTCCAGGATCCTCATGTGAATCCTCATTCACTAAACTCAGACATAGATTTGTGGAATGTAATATTATTTAGTCATAATTCTTTACTTTCAACTTGTTTTATTCAGCACTGTGAATGTTTACAGCCTCAGTTTACCCTGATATATATGTTTTTACTGCTTCATTTAACTCTGCTTTCATATGTATTGTTTCAGGTTGTGGTTATTTTTGCTTGACTTCTTTTTTCTCTTTTTTTTTTTCTTTTGCTTTGTGGTTGATTTGTGTCCTGGCCTCTTTGTTTTGCAGATGAGGGCAGGAATGCAGTTGACCTGGCAGGAGGGGCTCAGATAGTAGCTGAACACATTAAATCCCTCTCCCAAAATACTGAACCGGAAAATGAGAAGCTCTTGACTGTCTTTTGTGGCATGCTGATGAACTATAGCAATGATAATGGTAATGATCACCTTCCCCCAAGATCCACTGTTAACTCATCTCCACTAATCAGCGGATGTTCTCTTTCTTCCACACAGACAGTAGGGTCGAACTGAACCACAACACTGTGTGTTCCTCTCTGGTTTGGACTGAACTCTCTCCTGTTCTTTTTTTCTCCACCATGCTCTTTTGCATTTCCAACTTCACCTCTGAGGTACCCACTGTCATTAATAGAGCTTGACTGATGTGGGATTTTTCAGACTAATGCCGATTTTAGTGGTCGAAAATATATTTAGTTATTGAGCTGGATGAGATTTGAAACTAGTTTTCTATATAACCATGAAAATAAAAGGATGTTTTTCTACATAAATAAACTGTACTGTACAAGTACCTCTGAAAATGTGCTATCCCTCTAAATATATTATTTATAAAGTAGAATTGTTCAGTTGAAGGAACTAAACAGTGAATCCTCAACAGTTTGACCTTAATACTCAAACATTAGCTAAGCTAACAACTGATGGAAGGAGCTACATGTTAGCTAGCTAGCTGTTAGCTCGTTATCACTGCTGGACAACCTACACCCTGACACCCATTTTAAATCACCCCAAACATTGTCTTCATTATCTGTTCTAGGGGGAAAAAAAGCTTTCATACTGGTGCAAATCAGAAAACATATACGACGATACAGATACATCTGTGAAAGTCCGATATCAGCCAATAAAATCGGCATACATCAGTCGAGCTCTAGTTAATAACATTTGCTAAGGTCCAGCTTTCAACCCAGCAGAACCTTCCTCCCATAACTTTGCTCTTGTGAGTTTACGTTGGTAGCCGACCCAGCAGGTAGTTGTTAGCTACTAGTCCTTCTGGTTTTGCCATGCTGGTGACAGTCGGTCAGTCAATGTGGTTCAAGCTGAGATATCCTGGTATCTTTTGAGTGAAGTGCCATGACATTTTTATAAAGAGGTTCCCAACTGGATGAAGTAGAATAGCAACAAGATTTTTATGTATTTCTAAATCAGACATCCATGGGTCCTGGATTCTTAATGTCTTTGGTGAACCCAAGGCACTGAATTTGACTACTGACATTCCCATCAACCTTTTGACAGTTGTAAATACACTAGTCTGAGCTGGTGAACATGGTAAACATTGTCAGATAAATATTAAGAGTTATATCTGCATAAGTGCAGATTCACATAGAAAACCACAACAGAAAGGTTCTGGGTTTGATCTTTACCTTTCTCTATGGACTTTGCCCACCTTGGTTTCTTCTGTCCAAAGATGTGGAGGTTAGCTGGTGATTCTAAATTGTGTAGATGGTTTCCTTTCTCCGCCTCTCTCCCAGTGCCAGCTGTGATAAGCTCCACCCCCCTGAAATCCTCTCCCAGGTTATAATGGGAATAGCGAATGGATAGCTGAATAAAAAGTTTTGATCTTATTGCTTTAGAGGTGTTGGTAGCTAGCTGCTTCCCTCTCCTTTCAGTCTCTAAGCTAAGCTAAGCTAAGCTAACCACCTCCCAACTCCAGAATCACGTTTTTTCTATATTTATGCTATTTAAAATTGAACTACTATTTTTTTATATATATATATATTTTGTAATAATTTGGGTTTAAGTCTTGTTTTTGCTTTTTTCAATTTGATTTGATTGAATTTATTTTTGTAAATCACCACTTTGGGAATCACTACTGTAGGTTACAGGACAGTAATTGTGACAGCTTGTGCAAACTGTCTAGTGGTAAGTAAAATATTACTTTTAATACTTTTTTTTTTTTAAGGTTGAAGTTTATCCTGCTGGTTCTTATCTGCATTACACACAAACTACTTACTGTGATGTTTACTATGACTTTCATCTCTTGCTGCCAGTTTACAAAAGGTGAAAAAAGTGAACATACCCTCCAGTGTATCCCTGCGTGTGAATATCCTGCAGCCGGTGTGGTTGTGATAACGAGGCTTGTTAGGTTGAGAACAGCCAGTATGCGACGTGACAGGCTCAGAGCTCCTGCCAAGGTGTCTGCTGGCACTGGATGACCGTTGGATGTGTTTGGGGTCGCACTAACAGAATGAATGAGTTTTTGCGGCTTCCTGCAGCTTTTTCAGCATCTTGCTGATGCTTCATATCTGGCTCCTGTCGAGACACCTCCCTGCTAACACTGAGCCAACTGCACTAGTTCAGATCACTTTCCTAAACACTACGGTACACCCAGAAAGCCCCCTTACAATGTGATTTAATGTTAGCACCATCAGTGGGAAAATACAAAACTCTGTCGATTAACATTTACTCCTGACGACCACTAGATTCTGGCTCCAAAAAACTCCGACTCCAATTGACCTTAACTCAAAAATTATAATTTTCAACCCTGAAATACTCTATGCATTTTTTCCACAAGTCATTCTGATGTCATTAGATAAAGTCAACTCTTCTTCTCAGTGATCTGGTCCATCTGAAAATAAACCTCCTTATGAGTCCACAAACCAATGAGTGACATCATAATGGGTTTGTCCATTTCTATAAACAGTCCACGATGCAAACTTTAACTAGATGGATTGTAGTACTTTGCCATAAGCCTTGTATTCACTAAAGATGAGAGCATGGTTGGGATAATATTTGACTTTTTTGCTCGCAGCATTTCACAGAATGTTCATTAATATTCAGTTTTCAACACTTAGAGAACAGAATCAATTACAATGAAGTAATATGACAAATCCTTGAAATGAGGTCTAATGTCATCTTAAAAGATTCCCTCCTTCCCTTTCTTCAACCTTATTGATACTGGATAAACAAGTCCCTGTCATTCTTGTATGTCAGCATCAGATCTCATGTAGCATCACTCTAGGTTTGATTCTTCAGGAACATGTAGCAGTGGTGTCTGCTTTGCCAGCTCCACGCACAGAATTGCTTTTAAAGATGCTCATTGCTTATAAATTACATGTATTTGTACTTGGCTGCTACACGTCCTGATTTCCATTCAGAGATCATAACTGGACTTTCTCCTTCGCCCTTCTGTTCTGCTCATCTACCCACTTAAGATTCTTGATTCTGGTTGACATTGGTTTTAAAATAAGAATAAATGGAAAGGCTTTTTTGTTTTTCTCTCTAGGTAATTCTCAAAACTCACCTATGTCTAATCATCAAATATCAAATTCCTCTAAACCTTTAAGATTTTGGGAATCTCAAGTGTTGAATTTTCTTTGCTGTTTCTAACTTATCTTACTTCCAAACACGTGGGTTAATTATTTAATGTGGGCTTTGTATGTGAAACTTGCATTTCTATAATTTCACCATCTCAAAGCTTCAATTGTGTGTAAAAGTGCTTGCATTTTATTTTGGATTTTACAAAAAAACATTTTGCATTGAATGCAGCAGTCAAAGCGAAGCCGATGTTACTTTTGGACAACACAGTGGTTGCTGTAATCCCAGATGGTGGCACAGACAGAGGAGTCATGCACTCAGCTTGTTTGCCTACATTAGTGAACATTAGTCACCATAAAGTCCTGGTCATACCAAACAACGTGTTTAAAGCTGTAAGATGTTTTGCAGCAATTTTAGTTAATTCCAATGGAGTTGCTGCATGTAATGAATTTGGTTGCGGTGCAAAAGACATTAGCACAACTTTTTTGCACCAAGTTCAAGTTTGGGTAAATTAAACTTGAATATTTGAAGAGTACGTCATCCTGACAGAGCTGATCAATGCCCAACCTTGAAGTAGCTACAGGAGTTTATTAGCTGGGCAACATTAGACTTAAACTTTATAAAGGTTTGTAGGTTTGCAGAGAGTTATGTGGCAGGAAACCCAAGTGATGCTCCAAATACATGTTGTGAATAAACATTATCCCATTGACAGCTAATCTAACTTGTTTGCTAACTAACAGATAGTAAATTTGTTAGTTTTGAACAACTTTGTTAACAGTTAGCAAACTTTTTAGCTTTATTGTTGTTAGCTGACGTTAGCAAACACATTGTCAAAGGTAACAAGTTTGCTAATTGACAGTTAGCAAACTCACTAATGTTGAGCAAGTTAGCTAACAAACTAAGCCAATTTGTTAGCTTTGAGAGAGTCTGCTAAATGTCAGTTAACAAACTAGCCAGCTGCTAGCTGACAGTTAGCAAACAAATTCTCAAAGCTAACAAGCTTGCTAACAGACTGTAAGCCAGTTGGTTAACTTTGAGGGAGTTTGCTACATGTCAGTTGTCGAATTTGCAAACACGTAGTTAGCAAACATGTTACCTTGTTGTTAGCTGACAGGTAGCAAACTCACTCTCAAAGCTGACAAGTTTGCTTACTGACGGTTAGTATACTCACTAAGTGAGAGCTAAGAAACCGTATTTCAAAGCTAACCAGTGTAGTAACCATCACAGTGAGTCCTGAAAGCCCTGTTTTCATTCTCCAGTGCAAAATGGCTGAGGACATATAAACAGAACAGTGGAGAGAAAACAGTGATCAGCTCTTGGTTAGAGCTACAACAATTCTCCATCTAACCCTCTGAGAATAGTCTCTAATCTACGAGAGCCGATTACTTGGTGAAGTTAGTCAGATTATTTTTTCTGTACAACATCATGATCACAGGCTTTAGCAGAAAAACCCCTCAGAGTATTATATTGATGTTAATCATAAACTTTGTTTTTAAGAGATAGAATATGATGTTCTTCCAACAGTGACATGTTCTCGCTTTAAGAAATCAAACATACTCCTTAGATATTATCTGCATTTCTTTAAAGTAGGTCAGTGTGTGAAGATGAGAGGTAGTTTTTAAAATTACATGTGAAAATTTAAAATATTGTTATGATGTGTTTACCAATTGAATGTTACTGGAGTATAGCAGATCAGGGGTCAAGCAGTCAAAATGTCAAACATGCTTTTCTCCTCATCTCCACAGACCTGCTTTATGTTCAGAACAATATACTGAGTGCCCTCTTCCTGTGTGTTTTTGTTTTTCCTGCAGATTCCTTACAAGCCCAGTTGATCAATATGGGTGTGATTCCCACTCTGGTGAAGCTGCTTGGCGTCCATTCCCACAACACAGCCCTGACAGAAATGTGTCTAATTGCCTTTGGGAACTTGGCTGAGCTCGGTGAGTAGATTCACATATGTGTGGATCCAAGGGAAAAGACTCTGGGCGGGTAGTGATGAGGTAGTTATAGTGCTCAAAGTGGCTCGAGTGGCTTTCTTCCTGATGTCTCCTCCTCACCAACAGATGTGAACATCTTGTCTTGCACCTTGACTTGTTAAATGAGGTCATTCTGATGTCATTAACTAAAGTCACCTGAAAATAATTTCATCATTAAGTAGATTTTAGTCTTCAGGAAGATTTAGGGGCAGAGTTAATTTGATTGACAGGCCTGGTTTCCAATGAAACCAGTCCTGAACTCTGGTATTTTACAAATGGGACAGTGTCCTCGGGTCAAGGGTCAGACCCGCCTCTTCACTCCTCCTTTCATCTCTAAATATGGTCACTGCTGGCTCCAAACAACCAACAAACTTCTGAATTCAAAACATGAGTCTCCAAACTGATGAGTGACATCGCATGATGTTCATTCATTTCAAACTGTCTTGCAGCAGCTAATTGCAATACATGTGAAGCATCATGGGTACAGCAGTAGGGAAATTCAGTTTATTGGCAGCCATGTTTTTTTGATACATCTGACCAGCAAACCCCACATTAAAAGGAGATTCACCAGGTTGAGAAGTCACTGAGACGTAACACACACCCACCCAGAGACTGAATAAACATCCCTGATGTCTGTGTGACACGCTGCTAATGTTCCCAGAGTCCAGCAAAGAGCAGTTTGCCACCACCAACATCGCCGAGGAGCTGGTGCGACTTTTCCAGAAGCAGACAGAGCACGAGAAGAAGGAAATGATTTTTGAGGTTCTGGCTCCCCTCGCAGAAAACGGTAATGGGATTTGTCTTTTTTTTTTAATAATCATTAATAGGTGACATATTCAGTGTATGGGAGGTCTGGAGAGTGAAATACAAAGCAGGGAGAGAGACTGCAGTGTTCTAATGCTTTTCCATGAAAATCATGTCCACCACCTACTGTATAGTAAATGATCCTCTCAGTGTGAGTCATGGTTTCCAGGCAAGCTGCTAACTGCACAGTCACAGCAGACAGCTCGTGCATTTGCTCAGCAGCTCTTTTTCAAACGTGTGTGTGTGTGTGTGTGTGTGTGTGTTGCAAAGAGAGAGCATCTTAGTGACTGCTGTTATCACCATTCCAGGCACACTGAGTGCTCCCACACTGTCAGTCTCCAGGACAACGTCCTACTTAACTCTACTCCAGAGAAACCTCCCTCCCTCTCCACCTCTCCATCTCTTTCATTTGTCACACTGCATGCTGTTCATTAGGTTTCCAGAGGAACAACAACTTATTCTGTGAAAAATTCAGAGCTGTACTAGTGAGACAGGACAGGGAGCACTGAGGAGTGCACTGGTGAAAATGGATTTATTTGGTTTATTTTTTATTTTTTAGTGCTTAACTTTTGAGTAATTCACTCAAGGTAAATCACTACATGATTAAAAGTAAACAGTAGTGGTTGTTTTGATATTTATTGTGTAGCGTATGTGTGTGTATATAATGTTATCCACAGTTCCTTTGTTTATCTGTCTGGTTCTGATATGGTGTTATGATACGGGTGCAGCTCCCCTAAACCAGATCCTAAAAGGGTGTGGGGTGTCTGACTCTCCTCCATCAGCAGTGCACAACTAATATAACTAAAATGACAAAATGTTTATTTATTAATACCTGAATTAAAACTTAAAGAAGGGTATTTCATAACTTAGAAAACAGTGAAATAATCCAGGCTGATTACAGAGAACAATGAGGAAACTACCACAAAACAAAAGGAAACTGAGCTGAGTGGAGAACAATGGAAAAGAGACTCGGGCGTCTCACATGACAAAAAGAAAACATTCCCATGAGCTGTAACATACAACATTGCAAAGAGCATTAAGCTGAGCTGAATATTCACACAGCCAGTGCAGCATCAACATCAGGCAACAACATTTCAGCAAATATTTCAATGGAGGCTTCACCCTGGAAGAGGCGTGTTCACAGATGTAAGGATGGAGGCGGGAGGACTAATGACAACTCAGCACGATGCCTCTGAGAACATCCCCCTTCCTTCCTATCACCCAAATACTCAGTCAAGAATAGTTTTTCCACAAGTCATTCTGATGTCATTAGCTGAAGTTAATTCATCTATTCAGTGATCTGATGGTCCATCTGAATGAGAGGGAAAAAAAAAAAAAATCAGTAGATATTAGGAGGAATTTTTTAGGGGCGTGGTTAGCAGAATCAACAAGCCTGGTCTCCAATGAGAGCAGCGCTGAAGTCAACTCTCATACACAGTGGACAGTGATCTCGGCTTCAAGGGCCAGACTCGCCTCCTCACTCCTTCCTTCATATACAAATATGGTCACTTCTGGCTCCAAACAATCAACATGGCGATGTATAAATGCCGATCTCTTGGCTTCAAAACACAAGTCCACAAACCAGCGGGAGATGTCACACTTGCTTTGTCCATTTCTATAAACAGTCAATGGTTCTGTGTTCATGTGAGCTCCTGAAGACTGCTTTTCAGCCTTGGAAAAATAGGGAGCCCATCATTTAAGTACCAGACTGTTGTGTTTATGATGCTCCACATGCTATGTACTGTGCAGTGGTGTTGACTGCAGGCTGCTGGAGGGTCCGATGTGTGCTAATATTGTGTATCATATGATGCCTGGCTGCATTGCAGCAGCATCTTTCGTGCCTGAGCAGCCACTGTGGTCCTCTCTGAACCTCTGCTCCTTTCTCTCCTTCCAGATGTGATAAAGCTGCAGCTGGTGGAGGCTGGCCTGGTGGAGTGTCTGCTGGAGGTGGTGGCTCAGACCGTGGACGGGGAGCGGGAGGAGGACATCGCCCAGCTCAAGACTGCCTCTGACCTCATGGTTCTCCTGCTGCTCGGAGGTAAGCACCAGGCCTCCTTATAAATGGTTTTACCATCGGCACCGACAGTTCAGTTCATTTACAGCTGGACAGCGTTGGGATCATGGTTCAGAAACATCATCGTCCAGTTTCAGAGCACACTGCACACACAGGCACTACCTTCACACTCCCTCAGCGTCCGACCTGAAAAAGAACCTTGTGTAACAGTAATTAAAAATTCATTCTTTCTTCAGACTGTCAGATTACTGCAGCAGCTGCACACGGCCCCAACTCTGCCTTTATTTATGGATGGAAAATTTCACTTACACAACATGTTGTTTTTTTTTTTTTTTCTTTATCAGCGGCTCCCACACCGGGGCTCTCAGAGGGGCTCTGGTCCTCCTCATCAAAACCACCCAACATGTTTAAATGGAGCTGATTGTTTTTCAAAATTCATATTATGTAACAATACTAATATCATAAAAGCCTTTTCTATTACAGAAAATGTTTTTTAGCTCCATCCATCCATCGCTCTGGGTTAACTTACCCAGTTTTTCCATAAGTTCAGAGATATTTCCATAATTTATCAGCATTACCGTTGATTTAGCTTGCTACACTATCCTGACATTTTAGTTGAGTTTAGTTGTTTTTTGCAATATTTTACATTCTTTGTTAATTATTCTTAGAAATGTGTTTCTATTAGCTGGTCATAAAGTCAATTATTTGAACTATTTGTTACTTATAGCTGCCATTAGAGACCCTGTTCACACTTGTGTGATCGGATCACAAATGGACGGTGCTAAACACAAATGTGAACGACCACCACAACACAAAGATCTGATCACTCAAACCCAGGTGGACATTTAACAAACAATGTCACATCACAGACGTTCCTCAACAAGAAATTCCCAGAAACAGTTGGAACAGCTCGTACTCGTACAACAGTCCATGAATCATTTTGCCGCTTTCTTTCTTTTAGCTAACTGTGCTAACTGGCTACAAAATCTGGCGCTCTTCTGGCAATGGGGCCCAGGACGGTTTGGAGACTCATGTTGAATACAGGTGTAAACAAAGATGCATCTCGGCCGTTCACTTGTAATCCTATCATCCGAGGCTTATTAAAAAACCAAGTGTAAACAGGGTCTAAGTCGTTACTTAAAGTTTACTGTTAGCTAACCATTTAATTCTGTGTTTTTGTTAGTTAAGTTTTTTTTTTTGTTTGTTTTGGGTTTTTTTTTTGTAATACGCTATCCCTGCATGTGACCTTTAGAAACTGTAACAGTGTCCCCCTGGAGACTGTAGATGACCATAAATATGAATCCAGAGTTTCGTGTCCAGCACTGATGTAGAGAATGAATAATTCAGCCTTCATGTAAATATTTTACTGCTTGAATGTGGGGTGTTATGAATATGCATGTTGGTCTTTCTGCTCGCTCTCACCAGTTCACATGACGGTGTTCATGCTTTTCATTAATTTCTGTTAAAGCAACCACACAATAAGTCAACGTGCCTGGGAGCTGGTTCACAATGTTTCCCTCTGACTCATCTTCACTCCTTCTCCCTCGGTGTAGATGAGTCCATGCAGAAGCTGTTTGAGGGAGGAAAGGGCAGCGTCTTCCAGAGGGTCCTGTCCTGGATACCATCCCACAACCATCAGCTGCAGCTGGCCGGGGCTCTGGCTATCGCTAACTTTGCTCGCAATGGTACATTTTATTTCATTTTGTGCAGTGTAAAGCTGAGAGACATCGGACGAACTCAGTTACAGGAGGAGGATATTAATAGAAAAATAATTCATCAAAATCTGCATTTCACTTCATGTTGTTGATATCAGGATTTGAACAAGAAAAAAAATTCTTCACTCAGTTAAAAGAAAAGACTTTAGCTTTTACTCCAGGGCACTCACTCCTGACCTTTGCCCACTGAGCTGCAAATACGTTTTATTTCCCCAAAGAACGACCAGTATTCATTTAAGTGCCAGGTCTTTGATAATGTCTGGGTCATTATGAACCAATAAAAGGCAAACCCCAAATACAGGCCAGGGAGAGAGGGGGGAATAAAAAAAAATCTAAAAATGTGCCTGCAAATATGTCACACAAAAAAACTATTAAGAAATGAAAGTTTCTATCCACCAAAACTCTAGTAGTAAACTTTTATTTTGAAATGATGCAGGAAGTGTTGATTCTATATCAGATCAACTCCTGATTTAAACATGATTAATGAAGCTTATCACAGAAATATAAGTAGAAATAAAGTCCTGGCCTCAAATAGAGATGCAGAGGGAGGTCATATTTAAGTATCTGAGACACAACCTTTATACCAAAATCTTGAATTTGTGTGAATATTCTTGAGTGATTCACTGACACAGTGGTTTCTCTGGGCAGTACTGAGGCAGTTGCACCTGCTGATTTCCAGCTGTTGTCAACTTGCATCTGTGTTGTTGTGTGTAGATGGGAACTGCATCCACATGGTGGACACTGGGATTGTGCAGAAGCTTCTGGAGCTGTTGGACCGACACGTGGAGGAGGGCAACGTCACCGTGCAGCACGCAGCACTGAGCGCCCTGCGGAACCTGGCCATACCCGGTAAGTCAGCCTGAGAACATCCTGCACACACCACCAGCTACACATGGAGCTCCTGTACAAGTACACCAGCACATATTTCACTGTGGGCTATTTCGCACGTGTAAACATGTATATGCTTCAATCCCCCATGTAAATGTTAAAAAACAAACAAAAAAAAAGATTAGTGCCCCATACTGCACTGATCACTCTATAAAGCTCAGGGTAAACATCCAAAACTCACACATGTCCTGGAAAACCTGGAATTTTTTGCGATAATTTTTCCAGACATGGAAAACTCAGAGAAACACAGACTGTCCTGCAAAGTAATTTTGATATTGTAATCTATTGCTGAGGTCAAACTGTGAGATCTCCTCTTTTTTTGATTCACATACTTGTAATACCATCATGTTTTTTCTTGTGGTATCACAAACTTACAGAAAAAAAACACATTGTACTTATATACTGCTCTTTTTTTTTAAAATTAAAACCTACTTAATATGATTTAATGTGGACAAACAAAATGTAAAATCCACTGCACACACTGAGCAGACTGATATGATGATCATAAAATCTCTCTCTCCAGTGGTGAACAAATCCAAGATGCTGTCGGCCGGTGTAGCAGACGTGGTGTTGAAGTTTCTTCAGTCGGAGATGCCTCCAGTCCAGTTTAAACTCCTGGGAACATTACGTATGCTCATCGATACACAAGGTACACATCGTTTCTTTGTCCTTATCTTTTCACAGCATGGAAATACTGATTGTAAAAACACGTCAGACTCATCTCTTCCTACAGTCACTATCCAGTTGTTCTGTTACACGGACTAATCCTTTAAACTCCAGGGTCCCAGTGTCAGATCCTCCAAACAGACTTGTCAGTGTTTGTTCCCTCAGCTTTTCTTTAAACTTGAGTCTTGGCAGCTCAGGCTGTAACAGTTCCCAGTCACAGAGACACACAGAGACGGGAACAGCTGTTGGAGAACGTGCACTGCAGAATAAATGAAACTTTAATCTCGCCTCCCTGCTGTCCTGTGTTGGTTCAGCTGAAGCCGCCGACCAGCTGGGAACCAACGGGAAACTGGTGGAGAGGCTAGTGGAGTGGTGCGAAGCCAAAGATCACGCTGGGGTGATGGGCGAGTCCAACAGGCTCCTGTCGGCCCTCATTCGACACAGCAAGTCCAAGGTCAGACGTCACGCTTCGTCCTCAGATAATCTTCTGTCACGGCCTCTATCAGCAGTTTATTGTTCTTATGCTGTCCATCCATCCATCCATCCATCTTCTTCTGCTTATTCGCGGTTGAGTGGCGGGGGCACCAGCCTTTAAACTGTTTATCCATTGTTTATTGGTGTTCTTTATTTATGGTTTTGTTATTTATGTAATTAAACATCTCAGGACTGGTTTATTGAAGTGTTTTGTGTGTCTTTGTTTATGTGGATTGTAGGAAGTCGTCCGGACCGTCATCCAGGGCGGAGGAGTCAAGCACTTAGTTACCATGGCAACCAGTGAGCATATGATTATGCAAAATGAAGCACTGGTGGCTTTGGGTCTCATAGCAGCACTGGATTTGGGTAAGAGCCTGGACGATGAGTCAGAAATGTAGCGCAGCTGGATTATATGCAGTTTTTAGCCTTTGCACTCTGAGACGGAGCTTCATCATTCGTGTTATTTAATACCAACACGTCTTTCAGAGCATTATTTAACCAAATGAAGCCTTCAAGCTGTGACAGCTCATAATTTCACATGAGTTACCCACTCTAATGTCTCACCTCAGGGTTTGACTAGAAAAGAGAATATTTCTCTGAGCTCATTTTTATGAAAGTGTATGGCTGCCACACCAGAAAAGAAGATAAAGATCACTACCACCTTTCATCATATAAAGACAGTATGTGGACAGTAATCAGTGAGTCAGGTCTGTACTATTGGATCCTGCATGTACTTGTCGGTCTTTAGTTAAATCGATAATAATAATAATAATAATTACAACAAGACTTAGATGTTACTGAGCACAGGGGATCACACTATCATAAGTATATGTGGTACTGGGCTGTCTGGAGGTTGTACCCTGGCGTTTTGTTACCATGGATACGAGCTAAACCATCTCCGCTGAATGCAAGTGGCGTATGCTATGACCCAGTACAGTGAGCCTTTTGTTAAAGTACCCTGTGGTGAAATAACCAGTGATGATCTTGGGATTGAGACAGCAAAATTTTGGATGATGTGACACATGTATGTCTAATAATGAATATGATATGATTTATTTGGAAGAGATCTACAAAGCCATTGTAATACACACAAGTTCTGGTGACAGTCAGTGTGAGAGGTGATGCATGAAAAGAACAAACTAATATCTGAAAATATCTGCCTGCAGAGGACAGTGCAGGGCTGCTGGGAGTCCGATTGTGTCTCAGTGTGCAGTGTTTATCTTACCTGACAAAGACTGTAGCTCAGTCTGAGGACAACAACTGCTGTGGTGTTGGTCGTAGCAATGCTGTGTTTTCTTGGTGGGTTTCAGTGGCAGCTGAGAAGGACTTTGTTGGAGCCAGTCTGGTGTCGGTGCTTCACAAGCTGCTGTCAGACGAGAGGAGCGCGCCGGAGATCAAGTACAACTCCATGATCCTTATCTGTGCAGTCATGGGCTCAGGTGAGACTCGCCCACTTGTTTTCATGTGTTTTTAGTTACTATTATTTACATTGTTTA
>OOFC01013371.1:0-27085 GCA_900323345.1 Pseudochromis fuscus | reverse complement strand
CCCTCCTCCTCCTCCCTGGCAGCCGTCTTGGTGTTTTACTCGGGTTAAACTGATACTCTCAGGGGCCGGATGGGTGGCGAGGGCCCAAACTGGCAGGAGGAAGCCCAGGTTTCAAGGGATGCAATTAATCTCGATCAAAATTCCCCTTTTAGGTGTGATTAGAAACGAGCTGGCCTGAGAAGAGAGGCAGAGCGCTCCAGCAGCGGGAGGCAGGGCGAGCCGAACACTGAGACGAGGGATAATTTGTCTCGCTAACGAGGATGTAATATTGATCAGGATGCAGACTGAGATCATGCCGCACCTCAGAAGCATTTTCTCCTTCATATTGATTTCAAATATTCAAGTCAAAGCTTCAAATAGTATCTGATCTGCTTCAGGTAGATGCTTTTTTTATGGCTTTAGTATCATGGAGCCCTAAATAGCATTAAATAAACAGGTGATAAAATTTGTGAGTTTGTTTGTAAAGTGTGTAAAATATTCAGGGGAACAAATAAATATATACCAAAACATAATTTGTGTTCTTTTTTTTTTAATAAATAAATGTTTACAAAAGGATATTTTTGCCTCATATTGTCACTTTTTATGATCCCCAGGGTCCTCCCCCTCAGCCAATCACAAATGAACTACTCCTCAGTGACCCTGCTTAGGCCAATTCATATTATCCGCATCCGCATGGGCGCGTTGGTGAGCGAGGGCCCACGTGACGTAAATCTCGTTAACGAACACGTCAGCAAGCACTCGAGCGGACAGGCACGGAGCCGTCTACGTACAGCTCAAATGTGACTTCGTCGCCTGGGTGCGGAGGGCGCGAGCAACTGCGCATGTGAAAGTCAATACAAGCAACTGCACTGTGCTTGAGCCAGCATATCAACATGGACACCTTCGAGGAGAGACTTTGCAAGGAGGTTCGCCAGTACCAAAACCGTTGCAATATGTCTTTGAGGGTGGTGCGTGGTGCGCGTCTGCCAGGCGCACTAGCCAGCTGCAGAATGAAGTATGAATTGAACGCGTCCGCATCCGTAGAGCGTCGGTAGTCCACTAGTGTCAGCTAGCCCCCTTTGCGGAAAGAATGAATTGGCCTTTACTGTCAGCTAACAAGCTGGTTTCTCTTGGCCACATCTATCTATCTATCTATTAGGGGTGGGTGATATGGCAAAAACCTCATATCACGATTTTCTAAAAAAAAAAAAAAAAAAAAAAAAAAAAAAAATCACGATTTTATCATGATTCTTTTTTTAAAATGATTTTTTTTTAGAGTAATTTGCAGGTTTGACCATTCTTTCTCTATGTTAAACATACAAAACATATAAAATGTATGCAGATATGTAACACCCTAAATAATAATAAGCCAAAGAAACTTCATGAACAGGTTTTATTTAAAATTGTGCAATTTTTCATCAACATGTGCAATGAACATAAACATAAAAGCTTGACGTTAGCAGCTGCCTCTGGCTGCGATGTGTCTGGTCTCCGTTTGGTTTGGCTGTCAGCAGATTGTTTTGGTGCTTTCTCCACAGGTGATTAAACAGGTTCGTCGTGGTGCCATCCGACGTACGAACCGAGTCTCTGCTAACTTTGCAAATCACTTCAGTTTGCGCCTTGTTGTCCGGGGAAAAGCCAAACCAAGTCCACACTATGGAGGTAGACTTTTTTTTGGGACCAACTGTGGCTCGTTTTCTCTTTCCGCCATGGGCTTACCGCTATACAACCAAACAGAAAGACAGGAGACGATTTCATGATCTTTCTGCTTTACAACATCGTCCCCACGTTGTAATCCTTCATGATCTAATATCATCATATCGCACACTACTATCTATCTATCTATCTATCTGTCTATCTATCTATCTGTCTATCTACTTTGCCGCCATATTGCCATTTGTTGTTTTTAGCCCAAATTGTCTTCTTTTTATCCAACATTTCCTTGTTTTTTAATTTAATATTTTGTTGTTTTCATCCAGTATTTTATCCACCAAACAGAAGTAGCCCATCTTAGTCTTTTCACATAAGCATCAATTTCATAATGTAGCGTTTCTATTGAATACTGAACACTGAAATGAACAGTAGCTCCATGATGTGTCCCTCATAAGCAGAAAATATTTTATCATTTGGTAGAATTACTATATCATTACCTCTCGACTTCCTGCATTGTGTTTGGCTGCTTATCGTCTTCATTTACTTCCTCTACAAGTGTTATTTTTCTAGCCGATGTCGGAGTATTTCTTTTCTTCCTGCTGAATACCATCACTCCTCCTGCTGCAGCACCACAGGGATCAATACATTTTTATAGGATCTCATGTTGTGTTTGGATATTTGATTCAAACCCAAACACTGAGCAGAGGCAGGGAGTGGAAGCTGAGGGTTGCATCACTTTGAATTCAGCGGGTTCCTCTGTGATAAAGACCCTTGATCCTCCTGAGCTGAATGTTCCGCGTCAACTCACACTGAAGTTGTGCCATCAGCGCTCGGCTTTGATCACCGTGTCAGCAGATATATCTCTCACTCGCGAAAAGCAAAAAGGTGGGAAGGCTGAGCGACACGGGGATCCGAGGCCGCCGTTTTCAGCAATTAGTAGGGGCGTTCTACATCATTAGTCCGGCTGAGCGTTAATAATAAAGGGGAGTGTTTGAGCGGGCCAGGAGAGGTTATTTAAATGCAAAGGAGCAATCCATCTCATAAACCTGACTGTGGACTACATGCTCCATTCATAATCTCCCGGTAATGACTCGGCTGTCAGGATCGGTGTCCGAGTCAGATTCCCTCCTAACCTTGTTGGCATAACGACGCCGGGCCTTTATAAGGTGAAGCGCAAAGACGAAAACCCTTAAAGGGACAGGAAGTGACTTAAGGTGCGTTCACAACCAGGAGATTTTAAGCTGATTACTTGGACCCTGCTGTTTTTAAGTTGTTTGTGTTGTGTGCTATTTGACTTTCAGAGTCCAGTAAACAGGAAGTGTCCCCGTTTAACTTTTTCTAGTCGCTCAAGGTCTTTACATCGATTATTCAATACATCTGATTTTAACCCGTTTAATAGTTGCCGGACTTTTTTTAAGAGTTGTTTTGGCTTTGAGCAGCTAATGTCAGTTTTAAAATGAGACTATGTCGTCTCCTATAAATCAAATCAGTATCATTGAATGGTCACATGACCAGGCCTCTTTACTTCCTGCCTGGACCTCTGGAAGGAAATGTCTGCTTCAAACGTTTGCAAGAGGAAGTAAGTAAAACACCTTAATGAACAGTCATAATATTTTCAACATGCATCATTTAAAGGGAGTGCTACTGATACATAATGAGAACTTTAGTCGAATTTACACTGGTACCTCCTCACTTCGCCTCACCCAGGATCACCCCTGATCGGCCCGCCTCGGTTGCATTTACATTGCCGAGGACAGTCCCTCCTCCTCCGTGTAGCTGGCCGTCAATCGTGATGTCGTCTTCTATGTGACACACAGGTGTGGAAAGAAGCAATGGAGGAACAACTTCTGTTTTAGACTCTCGGTCTATGGCTGTTTTTCACAGCAACAAAACAGATGCCATTTCTTTTCTTGTGCTTTGAAACACGTCTGCACAGTTTGCCGACGATTTAAAAATGGCGTGTTTGCGGGGACAGATTACGTGCCGCGCAGTGATGACACAATGATGCAGTGATGACACAATGATGCAGTGATGATTCTGACCAATAGGATTTTAGTAGTACCAGGTACCAAGTTCCAGGTGCTTTACTGCCAATGGACACGTGCCAAAACTCAAGTGAGGCGACCAGTGTAAATGCGCCATAAGTGCCTTCATGCATTTTTTGGTCATAAGAGTAAATATAAGCATGCATAAAACATAGTCATAGTGTTATGCTAAGTTTTATGCTAGGCTAGGTTTCAGCTGGTTTTTCTGTATTTCTTGATTTTAATTACTTATAATGTGTTACATTTATATTAGTTATATTGTGTTTAGTCAAATGTGTAAATAGGTTAAACTGAAGAAACTCTGTCAATTTCGACTGCATTTTCCCACTCTCAACAATTGTTGCTGAGCTTAAAACCTACATTTTCACTAACATAACCATCTTAAAATCAACAAGTCCTGTATAGTGTGGGCTAAATTTTTCAGGGAAAAAATTGGAATTAAACAGATTAATTAAAACAACATTTGTTTTCAAATGAGGAACATCAACAAGTTATTTTCACTATTTATCCCTATCCCTATCTATTTTTATCTATGTTGAGTTTATTTTCTTTTAATTATATATAATTTTTCAATTTTATGATTCATGATTTAAAAATTAAGTCTGCTGTGTCTTACAATGCACTTTACAAAAGTTAACCAGGTAACAATTTGAGCCTAATCAATAAATCAGGAAGAGTGTCTAAATGGGATCAGTATCTGGGATCAATAAAGTAATTGCAGTAATTACAAAAACAGCCTGATACGTATGTGGGTGTTTAGAACCAGTGATGCCCCGACACTGACAAGAGGATTTGTTGTTACCAATAAAATGTGCAGCTCAAACAGGTTGTGTGTTGATCACAAAATCTTCTTTAACCTCTTGTTGCCGTCCTGTTGCCAGTGTCAGGGTTTGACATGTGCACACTGGTTTAAAAATGCACACTTCTCATACCAGTCAGTCCTGCACTGTTTCAGATATCAAAAACTGCAGAGAAATACAGCTTTGTGGGCTGTGACAGACAGATCACACCTTTGTTTTTTTGGTTTATTTGGGGTCTTCTTGTATCTCTGTCTCGCTCGCTCAGCAGTGGGTGTGATTGGCTCCTCTTTGTGGCAGTGTCTGACTCCTGTCCTCACCCTCCTAATCACCTTTATATACTGTGTGAGGACAGCTCTCAGGTGACAGGGTATTACAGTAAGCATCATGTGACATCGAGGAGCACAACCTTGTTAACTGCATTTTTTCAAAGGTTTCTTGTCGTGTTTTTGACTCCAGCTTCTTCCCCCTGTTTTCAGGAGTGAGAGTCGTTGGCTGGAGAGGATTGCCTTTCAGACTCAGTGTTTTTTCGGCCACCTGTTGCAGCACCACACCACTGCCCGCCTTTTAGTTTGGACTTCTAGTTTCAGTGTTCATTTTGTATCCAGCCACTTTTTGTTTCCTCCCCTTTCTGATATTTTTAGTATTTATTTGTAACTGCTTCATCCTGTCTCTGCTTTGGGGTCCAACTCAGGACTCATCCATAACAGTTAAGTCTTATGTGTCAGCCTGGAGTGTAACAATGTTTTACTATCAGAGTGGAAAAAAATCCATACATAGATGACAAAACACTCAGAGAGCACAAACCTCCACCAAGGTATAATCCAGCTGTACTGATGCTATAGACTGAACACTGCTGCTCTCATGTAGTGAAACAGCAACACTATTGTTAAAAGATTTACCTATTATAAACAGACAGATTGGGATTTTTTTTTTCCATCGACAGAGTCCCATCCTCCTGATTTCATCCTAACATTTTATCATTTGTTCATTGGGTAAAACCCTTGTTTTTTCTTTCTGTAATGTTGCCAGCAGATGGACAGAATGAATAAAAGCTGTGTTCACATCAAATGTGAAGCAAATTTCTCCCGTAGTACGATTACATAAGTAAATTCAAAGACATGAGTAGACACAAGCAGACACAAATTGAGAACAAGGCGACGTGAATAGATGCAAATTTGTATCTGTGTAAGTGGATTTTTTTTTTAACTTGAGCGAAAAATTGGTATCATGAAAAAGAATGAGAGATTCCCAGACGTCAGTGATGAGCAGAAATGGAGGACAAGCTCATCATCATCGTCTGTGCCCATCCAGAGGTTTATGTTGTGACTTGGACTTGTAATAAAATGAGGACACCATTTCTGAGACTTCTACGACAGGTAAAAAGCAGCCATGTTTGCAATTTTGTTCATTGACCAGAAGAGGAGTAGTTAGTACTAGTAGTAATTGAAGGAGTACTTCAATTGGATGTTGAGGGTGAATATCAGCATACTGCAAATTCTCAACAATCAGTCAGGCGGATGTGTTTGTGCGGGTAATGTGAGGCAAGAATGTAATTCTTGAAAACTATTTCCTTTGAAAAAAAAATTTGTGAAAACAGCATCATCTGAAGAAATGTGTGTCCATATGGGACGGCTGAAAATGCTGTAGTAAATGTGCCAGGCCTGTAGGTGACGCTGCCACAGAAACACACCGAACAGAAGAGATGTTTTAAAAACACAAGAAGGAGGAGGTGGCAACACATGCAGGCTAAAGGAGAGTGGTTGTAAACGCAAGGGTGGTCACTCTGGGATCATACGATAAAAAAAAAAACAAAACAACTTTTGTACACAACAGTAAAAATATGTTTGATTAGCATAAAATAAACTAGGACTACAAAGGGGAATCTTACCTCAACCCTGCTGCTATAAAAAGTTGTTTTCAATGCCCAGTTTTTAACTGAAGTTTATGTTGTGCATGAAGATACTAAAAGTTACTGAGCACCAACAACTGAGGGTCACTGAGTTTCTGAAACATCCCCCATTGTGAACGGACAAGTATAAAACAAGCAGTAGGAAGCAGGAAGTGATTGATGGGTAATGGCTCAGATCAGCTAATTCCAAAACAAAAAGAAAAGAGGAGCATGAACTTGGTTCAAAGTTCAATTAACAAACTGTGAAGTAGTTCATTATAACTTTGACTAAGTTCTTGCTGGAAGTTTTCACAAATGTTCACTCTCCTGGAACAAAAAGAGAAGTACCACGACTTCCAAAATCTAATGGAGGCTCTCAGAAGTCTTTAGTTTGTCCGAAATCAGAACCACTTCAGCTGAGAAACACCCACAAAAAACCTGGAGAGGCCTCATCTGTCCATCCGGGCTTGGCTGCAAAGCCGTGGAGTGGCTTTCCACAATAACCATGTGACTGATTACTGATTACTGTGCTGACTAATTTGGGTTTGGAAGAGAAGTTTCAGCGGGCTGCAAGTTTACACAGTATAATAAAATATACCAGTCTGTGCTGAGAAGTATTTATAAACCTAAAAATGATCATTTCATTGATACCAAAAATATATCTTTGTGCACTGGGTATTATTACTGCTATACAGTGAAAAGATCCCACAGTGTGACTCAGTCTCAGTTGTCATCAGACTGTAAAGGACATAATGATGATGATGATTCATGTCATTTTCATGCTCATGAAACCAGTATCTCCTCGTGGGCTGCTGCACTGTATGGAAACATGTTCCTCCACTTTATTCAAGGGGCGACTTCAATTTATTACCCAGGGGAATATATATACATACACTGCTGATATGCTGTTATACATATTATAATAATAATAACCTCACTAATGGTCTAAACTACAAATAATTACCAGAATGAAACATTGTATTTTCCAAACAGATCTATTATAAACAGTAATAGTAAGTAACAATTACATTTTGAAACATCCATAGAGTGTTTATAAAAGTGGCAGCAGCAACCCGGGACTCCAAAATGAGGCCAGTGCATAAGTGCTATAAAATGTGATACCACCCATGGCCACTAGATGATGGCTCCACAGACCATCCACAAGTCTTTACTGTTATAAATGTATAAAGTCCATTCTTCGTCTCAGTGATCTGGTCCATCTGAAAATCATTTCATCATTAGTAGATATGAGGCTTCAAAAAGAGGAAAGTTTAGGGGTGTGGCTAGTTTGATTGACACTGAACTCAGTGACCACCATCATGATAACCACTATGTTGGACTGTGTTCATCAGCTACTGTACCTGCACCATAGGACTACTCACTGGCCCTTCATTGTGACATCATCACATACAGTCCATCTGTAAAGTTTCACTCACTAAAGTCACTCATGTAATGACTGCTAGCACGCTGCATGTGGCTAACTGAAGCTACATGGCTGATGTAAACAGCGTCACAGCAGTGATGCTATAAGATGCTATGCTATATGTCAATCAATCGGCCGTCTGCCAACCACTGGAATGTTCCCAACTATGCTTCACAGTGATTGGTGGATGGAGGGGAGCTGGGTGGACCCACAGCTGATGAGCTGCTGCTAAAAAGCTTTCCCGGTGGGGGGGGCGGGACTTTCCTTTTCCATCTGCAGACCATGCAACTCAGATAAATTCTCCACTTAGTTCTAGTCCATCTCTTACTTGCACTAAGGCCCCAATAGTCTGTGAAACAACACTTTTAATTGCCGTGCACTTTCCCTGTCAGACTGTACTTTCATACCTCTGAAAGAACTTCAAAATGAGATGCACACACACACACACACACACACACACAAAGTGAGTGTGAGTCACACATCTGGGCTGCCAGCCTGTTAAGTCACAGCAGCTCAGGGACTCCACACAGTGGAACTTCTTCCACCTTGATCACGCCACAAAACGCCGTCACGCCTTCGAGACCCCCCGCTGAGAGCGTCTGCTGACGGAGTGCATCAAAGAGAGATTAATTAGAAAGGCAGCTTCGCTCAGATGATGCACGGGATGTGAAGATCGATGCACTCACCGAACACCTCGACCATGTTGAGAATGGAAAACAGACAAATTCCTACATTATGTTTGGTACATATAGTCCCACAAACCCCATCATCCTCACTTTTAGATGAGACTGTAGAGGTGTTCATTTGCAGTAAAAATAAAGATTGATGCTTTTACTGCGACAATATCGTTCTTAGATTTTTACGAGGGTTTGCAGGTGCTGTAAAGCATGACAAAGTTTGGTGGTGCACGAATACCAAGAGGACAGAAATGTACCACTGCTGACTGATCTGAATTGATGCAGAAAGCCAAAGTGACATCCCACAAAGATGTTTAAAAACACGCTGCAACATTTCCAGTGCAGGAAGTATGAAGCCACTGATGTCATTAGCTCCTGCATTCATATTCCAACCGCCTCACAGCCGGGCAATTACCGCAAAGCTTGACAAGACGAGAGAGGAGAGGAGAAACACTAACTGCTGCTCATGGATTTATTTGCCAAAAAATTAGTTTTGTGCTTTTGGAAGAAGAAATAAATAATAATGATAAAAAAAAAAAACAGAAAAGCACCCGTCTGATCTCTATCTCCTCCACAGTGTGAGGCTCCCGTCTGAAGCGCCAGCCTGGTGCGGCTTTATCCAGTGCAGGTGATACGGAGATCAAATGGCCTGCCAGCCAGCCGAGGCGACCTGTGGCAGCCAGCGCCACCCCCAGCCGCCTCTTGAAAGGAGACACAATCCCGATAAATGTATTCCTGTCAACATTGCTGCGATGCCTTTTTAATACAGCCCCGGGAGGATTCAGGGCAAGAACAGCCTGAGTCAAACTCCATTTCTCTGGGCTGAAAGAGAGATGTGACAAGAGCCTCAAGCAGGTCAGGGACAGTCAGGGACTGTCTGGCAGCACCGACCATGGAGGACGGATGAAGGCTGTTAGTGGAGCTCTTTGTTTGAGGCGGAGTAAACCCAAACCACCATAAACACCATCGTCGCCTATTACTACGATCAAACAGAAGTATAAACCAGGCCAGTAGTTCAGAGCAGGAGGCCAGCATGAGTATGGACAGAGCAATTTGGGATGCAGCCACCCTTCCAGCACAGTTTGGGAAATTCAGAGTAACACTGTTGCATCCTGACAGTGTCAAACACGTCGTCGCTCCAGCCACAGTCCAGCCTCGGGGACTCATTGCAAAAAGCAGCAGTGTGACGGCTGCGGTAACCTTTCAGCTGGTTAAAGAGTCGGAAACGTTCTCATTTCGTTCTCTGCGGTTCTTAATGGAGCGGCGGCATCTTCCTCCTGCTGTTTTATAGAGTCGTTCCTCTGCGGCTGGTTGGGACGACCCTTCATCTGCGGCTGAGAGACGGCGAGTCAAAGTGTCAACCCTCATTGACTCCTGTCTAAAAAAAAACCCAACACACACAGTCTCAGTGCGCCGCAGAGCCTTGTGAAGCTGAGAGGTTTTGACTTGTGATGCTGCTCATAGCTGTTGTGTTGCAGTGATGTGGATGGCGACTAAAACAAAAGACTGACTGGCTATACAACAGACTGATTATCTTTCCTCTGGTAACGGGAATATTCTTTATTTTTCATCTATTTCTCAACAGTCTATAAAAAACAGTGACACATCCGCAAAGAGAATCTGATGGCAGCTAATACACAGTCCTCAGTATCCTCCCCTCTGTATATTGCAGTATGAGCATATTACAGCAAACTCATCGTGATTCCTTTGAAAGCCTGGAAGTTCAAAATGAAGATGAAGCAGATGAAGAAAATGAAAAAGTCCAAACTATATATATAAAAGAATGACTGATTTTGCCAGGACTTCATGGGTTATTAAGTATACAGGAGTACACGTGGCTGAGTG
Source organism: Pseudochromis fuscus (assembly GCA_900323345.1). Classification (NCBI taxonomy): domain Eukaryota; kingdom Metazoa; phylum Chordata; class Actinopteri; family Pseudochromidae; genus Pseudochromis; species Pseudochromis fuscus. The sequence goes on along the minus strand of OOFC01013371.1, from coordinate 16,775 downwards.
CATGTATATAAGGAAATATCCACATAAACATCATTTTTACAGCTCATTCTCATTTTTCTTTTACATTCTATTATTATCTATTTACATCAAACAACAACTTCAGCAGTTTTCCTTGACACCAGTATTCCCAGTACCACTAATTTGAATATATGCAAATTATTCTACAGTTAATTAGGTGTAGAAAGTGCTCAGTGAAGTAAAGGTTGTGATGATTGTATAAAACTATGTTATTCAGTGTGAGAAGTCGGTATTTCTGAAAAATGTGAAATCAAAAGATAACAGTTTTACATCATTTCAAATATCGTTGCATCACTTCTTCCCCTCCTTGTGCTATAATTACAATGACCACTAGAGGTCACTATTATAATAAAAACTTAATGTGTTTTCTTGCATAATCAACTTTTGTTTTGTTTTGTTTTTTAATTTATTTAATGGAAGGACTGCAGACTGTTTATAGAAATGGACGAAGCAGCTCAAAAGCAAAGAGCAAAAAGATGCAATACCACGAATGACCACTAGATGCTGAATCCAAAAAACTCTGGCTCCAATTGATTTCAATTCAAAAATGGTCATTTTCAATCCTGAAATACTGAATCAATCTTTTTTTTTCCACAAGCCATTCTGATGTCAATAGTTAAACTCAACTCTTCTTCAGAATAATCATCATTAAGTAGAGATTTAGGAGTTTCATACACATTGGGCAGTGTCCTCAGGTTCAAGGGTTGGTCAGTCCTCTCTTCATATCCAAATATGGTCATTTCTGGCTCTAAAAAACTAACATCACATTAGTGTTGTCCTATACACATCTGTAAGTAGTCCATAGGAAGAACGGTCTGTGCAGAAGTTTAATAATGCAGTGCATTATTGATGTAAAGACACAGTTTACTCTCTAGAATTAGTAAATTAGATGTACAGGCCCTTTATTGTGCTGCCACCAAGTTTCTGTTAGTCTACGGTGCTGATTACAGCTGAAAAACATGTACTTTTGTCCTAAAACAACATAAAACAACAAAGAAATGATGCTGCATGGTGAACCATGACCTTGAAGGTAATGTGGAGGCTGACAGCCAGAGGTCAGTCACTCTGGATATGAAAGCATCTTTTAAAAATAAGGCAGCATGTGTAAGCTAAAATAAGACCAATGAGATTGTTCCCTAAATAAACCTCTTAGATCACACCAACAATAAACTGAGCTGGCTCTTTATGCTTTCATTTAAAAACACCTCTATCCTTCATGGAGCCTCCTGAAGGTCCTTCACTTGGTCGCCGATAATCAAACGTTCCCGATGTCACGCCCTGACATTACAGTAGCACGGCTTTCATCATGGGCCATCCATCGATTTTATGTCATGGAGGAAACAATGAGGAATTGATTATTGAAGCCTCTTAGACCTTTTTAAGTTCAGCTAATCACGTACGCCGCTTTATGGGGTTACAAGCTCGTTTGTAGGGATCGCTCAGTGTGCGTGTGAAGTTAAATTTTGAGTGTTTATTAGCATCAGTGCAGCTGCTGACGGAGATATGACGACTCACAAGTTGTGGTTCAAGTAGAGGTCAGATGCTCCGTCCCTCCCTCGTTTTATCCGGCCTGGTCCGACTGTGTTACACAACCTCGACAATTATCGACATCTGAACGGCTGAATATTGAGCCTTGCGGACACAGTATAAAAAAAAAAAAAAGCAAGGCTGGAGAGAGGAAGAAGAAAGCCTGAAGCCGGCGGGAAAGACCTCCCTTCATATTTACTTGTCTGGGTGTGAATGTCACGCCTGTTACCCACTTCAGCTGCTCTCAAATGTTTGTTATATCACACATACAGTGACAATCAGCAACAATATATGACCCATAGAAACATGTCTAAATAGTTTTTAATGCACACACATCAGCAACTCCTGCGTTAGATGCTCTCTGGAGTGATGTCGGCTGGAGGTGCAGCAGCAGTGCAGATTACAGTGGGTTGCCAGGTTTGGTTCGCTGCCAGCGGGCTACTTTGGAGCAGCCCAGCAGTGGCAGTTTGCTGCTGGAGGTATTTTTCTTTATGGTAAATCACTGTCAGGCCATATCAATAATCACACCCGTCACATTTCTGGGAATAATGTATGTGCAGGCCTTCAATTATTCTGCGTGTGCACCCTTCACTGCACATCTGCAGCAGCAGCAAAGTCCACTGTGAAATACGGCGAGAAAATCCACCACCAAATATTCATTTTAATTTTCTGCTGTAAAAAACTATTTTATGCACCTGAAGCATCATTTGCAGAGGATCTAACTTTTGTATTGTGACATGTTTCCAGCAGAAACAGGAAGTGGAGGCGGGACAAAAAAGTTTGGAGCAGTTTGATTGAAGCATTGAAACAAAACACCATTGCTAGCTAACTAACATTACTAGCTAACATCAGTGCTACGTGCTAATTAGCAATACTGTTCCAACAAACTACTGATTGCTACCACAGCTGCTACTACTCTGTGTCGCTAACAGCAGGTTGATGGACAGCCCATGTACATACCCACAACTTAGTTTAGCTCCTCAGCTCCACCAACAACTCGCTGACTGTCCCAAACATGGAGGCTACACTGCAGGTTAGTCAAACACTCGGTAACTTTCTTCGAGAGCTTCTGTTTCCAACTGGATTCATGAGAAGACGCCACTGGAGTTTAACAATGACGACTTCTCCACACAACACAGTGACGAGCAGCCTGCTGTTGAGTGTTAATACAAGTCATGGACAAACACTCTGCACAGCCTGTTTACACCAGAGCGTAGACTAACTGTTACTGAGTTACACAGGCCCTCGTCCTCCTCAGTAACATTTCAAAGGCTTGTTTTTAAAATTTTTTAAAGGTTTACTTCATAACATTTTTTATAGTGTAGGGTTTCAAAAGATTGCACACCAGACTGGTAGCATCAGTCGTCAGGAAAACCTACTACACAGGCATTTCAAAGAAAACGCAAACCAAACTGAAGCATTTAATATTAAGGACAAACAAAAACCACCATCGTCACATACACACTAACCCAGAACTTGGTCAGTGTGGGTCTAACTACATACTAAGGTCATTTAACCCAAGTAAATGAGCTGTTTTTACTCTGCACTGGACAAAAACCCACAAATGTGGAATGAAAACAAAACAATGCTTAATAAAAATTATAAAATGTTTGGTAAAAACCACAACATGTTGGTCATGAACAATAAAAAGTTGACTAAAACCAACAAAAAAACTACACAATGTTGGGGGAAAATAAAAAAATATCATTGAAAACGCTACAAGTTGTGGAACATTGGGTAAAAAAAGCCCATCTACCTGAGTTAAATCAACTCAGCATCAAGTTAATCTACTATTATCGCAGATCTGAGTAAAAATATCCGAACATTTTTTAGTGTGTACCAGAAAACTCCATTCATAAAAAAAATAAATACACTTCAGCATCAGTTTCGAGTCCCCTAAAACAAATAAAAGTCGCTTTAGCAAACAAAAGGAGTGAGTCTTTCAGTTCTGTGGTGTTGGGTCTGAGTGTGCAGTGGGGATTTGTGGGGTGTATTGTGCTGTTATTGTACTGTTCAGGGAAAGTGTGTGTGTCTTTGAGGTTGTGAATGAGGCGGTAATAACCAGGGATGTAAAGACAGAGGGGCATGAAGTGGTGAAGGGAGGGACAACAGGAGAGAGCCAGGGACCAGGAAGTTAACTTCAGAGGACTTTAATCATCTGAGGCAGTAAGAAGAAGTCAGCCACTCCGAGCTGGTCCACAGAGACCGACTCTTCTTTAGTATCTTGTTGCCATGGTGTCTGCCAAAGGGCAGTACAGCTATATGAGTGGTCATTTACAGAAAAGTAATAATAGTAATAGGCTTTATTTTTATAGCACCTTTAATACATGAAGTGCAACGCAAAATGATCAAATTAAAGAAATGAAAAGTGAAAATGAAAGTAAAACACAGGGTGACCACAGGAGTTTTTGAAGTGCGTATTGGCAAACGTGCAAGTGGCACCACTGTGAGACAAAAATGAAAATTCCATCATTGTTTCTTAAATGGCATCTTTTAAGGTTTCAATTAGTACGAATGAAATATCTTTCTTCCATCACTCTTGATTTTATTGGATTGTTCAAAGATTCACGTTTTTGTGTGTCACTCTGTACATAGAATAAAATTGAATAGAAATACAGTTAATATAGAGTTTTACTTGGAAAATGGGACACATACATAAAATGCAAGTAAAATAAAAAACTTCAAAAGACAATATGTAAAATACAAAAACAGCCCCATATGCATTTATGCAAGCAAATGTTAACTTGACTTCCAAATGTCTTAGATCTCAGTCTGATCCAGCATCTGTGGGATCAGTGGGAAAAACAAATCCGATCCACAGAGGCTCCACCTCACCGCTTCCAGGAAGTATTACGTTCATTTCCACCTCCTCTATGGTAGTTTTGCATACATTGCAGTTCAAATATAATATATACATATTTTGCTTATAATGGCCATTTATACATCCTCTGTCTGAAACAAGCTGTTCTGACCCCCCACCTTCTCTCCTCAATACAGTCAATACAGTCTCTGCTGTAAACAAACAAAGTAACTTGCATGTTCATATTAATCTGTGTGGAGATGCTTGAAACGTGTGGAAAATGTTGCTGTGGGGAAATACTGAGGTAATGTAGCAGTAAAATATTAACAACTGTACAGTATCACAGTTTTTTTATATGCTGCAGTACATGAGATAAATAAATCTGATAATATTCAGGAGAGGAGGATTAAAGAAAGTCTATTCTCTCCTCTTTAGATCATGATCTGAGATTTTGATCATGTGTAGTACAAACACCCAACATTGTAAAACTGTACCTACAACAGAAAACATAAGGATCAGGGTCCTCTTTAAAGGATCTGCTGCTGCTGTGTTGCTGTCTGAAACCACAGCAGATCTTCAGAGGTCTGAGGAGTCCACAGCTCAGACTCAGTCCAGTACAGTCCGGTACAACAGGAACCTCCTCAGTGTCTGGTTTTAACGTGGTCGCTGCATAAATGACTTCACATGCTGACCAACAGGAGTCTCTCTGTTCAACCCCTGAAAGTTAATTTAATCACATATGAAGATAATACATCAAGCGCGATACAAAAGGGAACAGAGAACATTATGATCCTGCTGCAGCTCAATTGAAAATGATAATTCAGAGACGGCGAAGGATAATTTTGGCTTCATTGTGGGCGGTTTTGTGAATTAAATAACTAAATAAATCTGCATGAAGATATAACCGTGCACGACCTTCAGTTGTTCTTTTTTTTTTTTAATCCTTTATTGAGCTGTTGCAATTTTGACAGCTTTGTTTTCTCTGGGTCTGAAGTGTCACTTTCTCTCAAAAATCCTTAATTACTCGCAGCAACAGGCCTGTCACGAGATTTTATTTCAGACTAATGATTAATGAAGAATAATCACAGCGTCTTGGGAGTGTTTGTGTTGCGAAGGAGGAATAATGCCAAGTACAATTGCTTAATTAGGTATATGATTGAGCATGGAAACTGTAAATAAATATTTATTTTTCCAGATGGAAGATAACTGATCATCATGTACAGATAGATGTTCATTCAGTTCCTTGTTCTACGTCGACCCTTTTCCTCAATAAAAGCATTTTCCAGACGTCCTGGTATTGTGAGAATTAAAATGAATCCATTATTTTTTGTGTCAATGCAGGAAATCAGCGAAGAAGTCGTCCTTTCATTTCTCCGACAATCTTAAAGAAATTGGACTTATTCTCTGGAGTTCAGCGATCTGAGTTGTAATCAACATCCCTCCAAACCAAACATCCCACATCTCATTTCAACAAATGATGCACTGACAAATAATACGCGGGGTACAAATGCATTTACATATAAATTAAAGCCTAAACCCTCGCCGCGGCTGCGCAGAAATGTTGTGTTATGAGTCAATAATTTAGACTAATGACTGCAATAATAGCAGAGTTACTGTAAAACAATGTAAGTGGGTGTCATTTGCATCCAGCATGTGTTCCCAACGCCTCTGACAGACACCAGCATCAGTCATGTGAGTTTATTTATTTTTTTAAACAGCTTACAGACGAGATGAGAGCCGACTGCGGGGAAGCTCGTCTCATTTTTAAGCGTATTATTGACTTTGGAAAGCTTTATATGAGAAAAAAAAGGCTTTATTCTGCGTCTTTATTTTTATCTCATCACTGTAGAAATGTTAAAAACATGACCTCGTGACTCCCTCGCTCACACATCCCCAATAGGCTCGATTAACACCGAGTGTTTACCACTTTAAGAGTGTAATACTGGTGCAGCTATTTGTAATTATAGGGTTTGTTGTTAATAACTTGACATTTCTAAATCACCCCTCATTATATTTCCATGCTTAGGAAGGAGGATACGCATTGACAAGTGATGTGTTAATGAGCTATAAAAAAAAATCGCATCGCCATAGCAGAGGAAAACAAACAGAAGAGTGCAGTGTGACAGTGGATGTGTGAAATACCATGGTGCAGTGTAACATCCATTGTTGGTCATTTGTTCGGGAACTCAACCAAATACAATCAGAAAGCTTTTGGAAAACTATTTACTATGATTTAGATCAGGGGTCCTCAATCCTGGTCCTCGAGAGCCACTATCCTGCATGTTTTAGATGTGTCCCTCTTCCTACACACCTGATTCAATGATCAGGATCGTTATCAGGCTTCTGCACAGCTTGATGATGAGCTGATAATTTGATCACTCAGCACTTTTAATGTCTGGAAAAATGCATTTAATTGCATTTTCTTTCAAAACAGTACAACAATAAATATCACTGGCCAAACTGAGCAGACGCAAAGTTAAAGTGCCATTTTAAATACTTCATTCAGAACATTATTGATTTTAATTGGGGGGGAAAAAAAGAACAATTCAACACAAAGAGCAATTTCCACTTTTTTCTTCTTCGTGTAAAACAACCAGAAATATTAATGGTCATGTGACTGGCTTAAACTGCAGTTTCATCTGATTCCTGCGTTTCTTGTAGCCGTTAGCTGAGCTCTGGCTAATGGCATCACTGTAATCATGCACTAGCAAACGTTCTGTGCTGTTTGAAATGCAAGCTGCGATTAAATGCCTTCATTTTTTTTTTAAAGCTTTATTTTTTGTAATCAATTAATTGGAATTAATGCATTAAAGTCCCGCCCCTAATGACAATACAACAGATTCGATATCAATGAGGAAAGTAGAAACAAAGTCCTGCCTCTAATACAAGCCTGCTTCAAATACAGGCCTGTTACCCTTTACATTTGAGGCCAGTGAAGACCGTGGTCACTGATTAAAGACAGTGAAGACAGTGATCTGCTCTGCAAAGCAATGTAAAAGCCTCTCAGTGGACCTGGAGTTGGTACCATATTGTCAAACTAAGATCAAAGTTGAACTTTCATGGTCGTCCTGCTCCTAAAAATACCACCATTTATTATTCACCACGTGTTCTGGCCTCGGCGGTGTGCATATCAACGTCACATTACAGAGAGGCCGAGCCGCTGTCACTGATACCACTGTGGCCAAACTATATTTTGTCAGCTAAACAGGAGATAATTCAGTGGTGTGAAACTCACTGTCCGTGGCGTCGCTGTGAACCTGCTCCTCTAATGAAACTGAGAACTGAACACCGGGGATCACATGCCCTGTCGATCGATTGCAACTCCCCCCCCCCACACCCTGCAGACTGCTCCCACTGTGGGGACGCTTGTGTATGATAAGACGACGAAGAGATACTAAAACACAGCCTTCCTGCAGGAGTCACGTCGGGGGTGGGCTGAGGTGCGACGCAGCCAATCTGAATGCACCTCCACAGCTTCCAGCTCGCCCTCACAGCTGTGCCTTCAGTCCCTCCTCACTCTGCGAAAAGGTTAATGTGTTTTCCGAGAGCAGCCCAGCGCCGGGATATTTTTCAAACTTTTTATGCCGAGTTAAAGCGTCTGACGGCAAATCAGATCCTGATCTCTCTGAACCATATGCTGCAACATATGTTTCACAAGCTTCTTGATAACGCTAATACATTGTGTTTTTGTTGCTGTCATCTTATCAGACAGCCTTTTATTCTCAGCACATGAGAAACTACCCACGACAAGTGTGTTGTTCGACTTGTTCTGCAAAAATCTTCCTCCAACTGGTCCATTACATTTGGAGCATAAAAGAGTTTTTATCCTGGAAAATGTTGCATTGTTCTTTTTTTTAGTACCTGTACTATGTATGACCATCTTTGGTCATACAGTATATATTACAGGTACAAGGCCAATTATTTAGTTAGACGCAGTGGGATTTAAAAAATACGTTTTCCTCACTAAACCTCTGCAATTATCTAAAAAAATTCAAGTTTTCAATGGGTCAAATCATAGCCGTGCAGTTTTACACAACATTAGCAGCTAGTTGGTGAAGTTAATGAAAAGAGATGTTGAATATTTTAAGAGATATTTTAAGAACTGTCCATAAACCACAGCCTGTGTATAGAAGTGGACAAAGCAACCGAAGCCCAAAAATGAAGCCAATGTGGAAATGCAAGAAAAGTGCAATACCACCAGTGACCACTAGAGGCTGACTCCAAAAAAACTCCAGATGACTTCAGTTCTTCAATTTTTCAGTCATAATTGATCAAACTTTGTCTGGGTCATTAACCCTGCAAAGCCAGAGCCATGAAGTAACTGCCAGAAAATTCAAATTTTTATTAATAAATTTTAATGTCCAGTGGGTTTTGTAGGTTTTTTTTAAAACTTTAATTTAAAATGAAAAGTTGTTGTCAAAGTTACTAAGTTATATTGCTAATTAAGGTTGGCAGTTGTATTAATTTTCATTGCTAACATTATAAAATATATTATTTTAATAGCAAATGGTAGCAAATGGTTCCTGAATTTCCCCTCTGGGGATTAATAAAGGAATATCTTATCTTAGCGTCTATTTACAAACAGATGTTATCAATTATGTCACATTTGTTAGCAAAGGTTATCACTGCTAAAATACTAAAATACCCTCAGGTGTACATTTTTAACACTGTATGGACTTATAATAATCCACCGTCTTCAAAAGCTTTAATATTTTCTATACTACATGTACCTTTTGACAAAGTGAAATAATCTATTCAGGGCAACTCAAATATTTTTAGTTATGCTGACTAAAAAATGTTCATTTCATTTAAACAAAACTTTAATTTAAAAAATCACCACACAAATAAAGTACAGAAAGTGGAGAGGCAGTGTGTGCTTCAGGATATCTGCTAATGTTACACCACACAACACTGGAAAGCACTGATTTTAACAACACACAGCAACTGTACATTGCTCAGTAACTCATTGGTGTCAAAATAAGACGTAAGGTAACACTTGCATTTTGGAAGATAACAGCAAACTTAACTTCTAGCACAATGCATGATGGGAAATACAGGTCGGATGTTTCCATAGAAATGAGTGCAGTAAAATTATACTTTTAATTGTTCTAATTACTTTACCCAAAAAACTGTTAATTAATTTAATATAATTTGATTTAATTTAATTTAATTAAAAGTCAGATGTTTCGGTTACTAGAATTTTTTGTTAAAAATTAAATTTAAAGTGGTTTGAACATTCAGGTTTACAGTGAAGTTTTGAATCTAGTTTTCATAATAATCTAATAATAATCTCTGCATTTTTAATAATCTTGTTTTTCTTGAGCCGTATCTTCCAAGCATTTATTTCTAGCTTAATTTATTTTTTACTTTTAAATGGCTCAAGCTTTATTTGAGCTTTACACAACAACAAATCAGCTAATATTCCTCTGCAGACGTGATAAACAATTTTCCCACCAAATTTCCTCTCATCAACCTTTTAATCCACCAGAGGCTAACTCGCTATCACGCCGCTCCCCTCAGAGCGCCGTACGAGCGTCTGTATCAGATGGATTTTTTTTGGATGGATGATGTTGCTTCAGGAAATCATTTGTTTCCTTTTTGCAATCCAGCCCTCGGTGGGACCTTCACATGCCCAGCAAAGGCAATCGTTAAGAGCTTCTTTTTTCTGCTGCCATTAAGGTCTAATATATCAGCTGTGCAGTCAATTGTACTTGACAGGCAGCTTCTTGAACTTGAACTGGGTCATCTGGTGACAGATAACATGGCCTGTTTGTTCAATTTCCTCCTTCGCAATGGCATCGCTCTGAAGTGAGTTATTATAAATCACTGTGGGTGCGTTCATCATGTATCTTGTCAGTGGCGGGGAGAGTGGCGCAGTGCTTTTGTGTGTGTGTGTGTGTGTGTGTGTGTGAGAAAGAGAGAGCGATAGTACAGTATGTGGAAGAGAGAAATGAGAGAGGACAAACAGGACAGGTAGCAACTTGAGCATGTGTTCAATTTATGTCAGATTGTGTTCGCACAAGCTTGTGTTTATGTGTAGTCGCCGGCAGAGTCAATTTATGTTGTGTGTTTACACTGTGACGGCTGTAAACTTGAGCGTGTGAGGGCGTTTTTTGCCGGCTTAGGTGTGTGTTGTTGTTTTTTTTTCGAGTCAGTGTGTGTTCATTTATATCTGTGGCAGGTGAAAGCACAACAGGCCAGGTCACCCCGAGGGCCTCTGGACGGGCTCCGGTGTATGAGCTTTAATGTGACACAAAGATAATGAAGATCTAACCCCCGCCTCCCTCCTCCGCTCGGCCCGGCTGAGAACAGAGAGGTTATCGTCTGGAGTGGACAGCAGAAACTGGGGGAGGATGGAGGATTACTTGGCAACGCTGTCCTCATTCTTCAGCCGCACTGCAGGGGACAACTTCTTCCTCTAATACTACAAGTGATATCAGAGCCTCACTGTGCGCTGCTTTTTTCTAGTAATAATCACTGGCATTTTCATGTCAGTAAATTTGTGGTGCACCTCTGGATGACTCAGTAATCCAGGCACAACAAACACAACACACACTAAATAATGCTGGGTGGATTTAACCCACAACTAGGTGAATATTGGACTGGCTACAGGGTGGGTTAATTTAACTGAGCAAGACCAAACATTTTGTTGTTTTTACCCAATATTTTATTGTTTTTACACAAAATAGTTTTGTTTTTATACAATTTTGTTGGTTTTATTGGACATTTTGTTGATTTTTACACAAAATTTTATAGTTTATACTGAACATTTTATTGTATTTACCTGCATTTTCAAGGTTTTACCAAACATTGTGTTTTTTTCAATATGCATTTTATTCATTTCACCCAACATTTTGCTGTTTTAACACCCATCTTACAAGGTTAAATTAACCCAGCATGAAGTTAGTTCAATGATTACAGAGTTCTGGGTTCAAACAACCCAACATTTTTTAGTGTGTACTGTCTTGACAGCAAACTGAAACTGTTTCAGTATTCTCTCAGTTTTACATTGTTCTGATTTACTAGTAAATCTGTTTTTAAATTTTTCAGTTGAATCAGATTTACTTCCAACACGTCTGACATTTTTACTTATAACAACATAATATTAAAAAGAAAGCACAGAGAGCACAACCTTTCACTGCGGCAATCCAGTTATACTGATGCTATAGACTGAACTCTGTTGCCCTCTTGTGGTGAAACAGCAACACGATCTTGTTGAAAATTGTCCCGATAACAGAAATATGAACTTTCTGGGATTTCTGGATTATTTTTGGACATAATCACTTCCTCTGAGCTTTCCTAAAATGTAATTATTTTATTTCTTGGGTCATACCCTATCTCACAAAATAAAAAAAATAAATTAAAAAAATCCTTGACCACACAGCTTTTTAGTGCTGTTGCTAACAAACAAATCACCCACAGTGAAAACATCACCTCCTCGGCCAACGTGTCTGTAAATATTGCAGTGCAGGTATTCATCATCCCTGCCTATATATATATATTTTTTAAAGGTCTAAATTATGGGTCCATCAAAGCTCATTAGTGCCGATTTTTAAAGAAACATTTCAGTGGTGACAAAAGAAAAACCGTCATCCCATCTCTTGACTCACAACTCCCCAGGTTAAAATGTATAAGCTTAAATACCTTCTTGTAACGTGAATATCTGGAGGGTTTCTAAGGCCGACAGTGTCCAGAGATTCATCTGTGAGCTATCAGCTGCAGCCGAGGAACACGAGACAGATGTCCAACTGTCCACATGGTGTGCGATGCAATTGAAACGGTCACACTGGAGAGCTTCACTCAAGGCCACCGGAGGATGAAGGATGTGGCGCAGAGCTAGAATTTCCACACATCATTTCCACCCAGAGAATCAGTTACAATGAAAGAAACACAATACTCCTCAATGTGCTTTATTATCACAATTAAGAATAAGCTTTTTAACTACTACACTTCGGTTACTTATATAATAATGGTCTAATAATCTATCTCTAGCTGAACATGTGTTTTCAGTTTCCAGACTGATTCAAAACAACAAAAATCATTTTCAACAGTTCAGTGTCAAAGTAACTCTGTGAACATCCAACCCTGAAAGAAATGTATATCTTAATCAATGATGTTTTCCTTCAGCTGCTACAATAGAAATAATTGCAATAATAACATATCCTCAAAGAAGTCAAATGTTTCTTGTTGTTAACCCGTCAGAATCCGAGCTCTTATTCTGACATTCCCAACGTCTCAGCGCTGTTTTTGTTGACTTTGTGATCAGAGCTCGAGTGAAGCGCTCAGTCCATCAAAGCCTTTTTCATCTTAGCCTTTTTCTTCTAAAACATTTTCTGAGACCAACTAGAAACCCAACATATTGTGTAAGCGAAAATAAAAAAAATAAAATGAATCAGAGGCCGACGAGAACGTCTCACTTCAAAAGAGACGGAGAACCGAACCCAACACACCAGCAGACGTGAAGTGGGGTAAAAAAAAAAAAAACATGTCCGCTCAGGAAATCAAAGCAGACCCTCATTTCTTCTCATTAGCTTCTCGGATTCCTGTGACAGAGCTACCTGTACATCACAGAGATCGGCACCGGACAGAAATGAGTCCTGACACGTTAAGTTGTGACTCGATCAGATTACGAAACGCAGCACCATTAATGGACGAGCTGAGCGCCGAGCTTTCTACGCCGAGGCCTCCACCAGATTCAGTTACCAGGAGAAGTCTGCGACCTTGCCGGTGTCCATCACACGGTGAAATATCGACAGGCTTGTTGAGAGATTTCTGTCAAACATCAGTTGAGAATTAACTGAGGAATCACTCAATCCCATCCTTCCCCCATCATGAGTGCTTTTGTCTTCAGATGTAAGACTCTGTTAGCGAGATTTCACTCTGGACCCTTTTGGTTTGGTTCACAGGAACTTGGTGCATTTTCCCATTTAAGGGTTTGTTTGGGCAGGTATGAACATTGTCCATCAAATTTCTGTGTGGATCAAAAATAGACTGTATGGACGAAGACACTGGTTTGAAAACAAGACGTGCAAATAAAGTGCAATACTCCCGATGGCCACTAGATGCTGGCTCCAAACATCTCCAATTGCACACTAAAAAAATGCTGAACAGAACTGGGTCAATATGGGACTAACTGCATGTTGGGTTAATTTAACCCAGGAGGATAGGCGGTTTTTACCCAATGTTTTGTTGTTTTTACCTAATTATTCAACATTTTTACCCAAAATGTTATTGTTTTTACCCCAGGTTTTAATGGTTTTGCTCAGGATTTTGTCATTAACACTCTATATTTACAGGGTTACATTACCCCAGCATGTAGTTAGTCCTATGTTTACCCAGTCCTGGGTTAAAACCACCCAACATTTTTTAATGTGTGACTTCTGTTATGATTCCATGTATTTTAGTTGGTTTTGGTTATGGTAATGATTTCTTGTACTTAGTTTTGTGTTTACTCTTGTTTATTTTTCTGGTTTCAATGGTTGTTTTGGTCTTTGTCTCTTTCAATGTGTCTCATGTCCTTTTGAGTAGTTCATGTTTATTGTTTCATGTTTCCCGTTTTATTTTGATAGTCTTGTTCCTTGTGTGTTCATGCCCAAGCTTTGTTTCCTGTCTGCCCTGTCACACCTGTCTTGATTTGTCTCGTCACACCTGCTCCCTGATTGTCCTCTCCACCTGTTTCCCATTGTGTCTCGTTACCTCATGTATTTAACCTCATGTGTCTCTTTGTCCTGTCCTGTTTGCCAGTTCGTTCGTATCTTCTGCTCACGTCTTAGCTGTTCTTGTGTCACAGTTCTTATTCTTGTTTCATGGTCTTAGTCTTGCCTGGTTTTTGGATTCTCTACCTGCCCTTTGGATTTTGCCTTTGCCTGCTGTTTTGGATACTTCTGCCCAGATTAAACTATATTTAATTTATTTGCTTTCCCCTAAGGTCCTCGCTCCACACCTCCGGCTTTATCCCTGTGACAATAACTGTATAATGTCTAAATTCAAAAAGTATTTGACTTAAGAATATGAAAGTGTATGTTTGTGTGAAAGGTCTTCTGACAGTTATGAATACTTGGAGAACTCTACATCAGTTCCTGTCAGTGTTTTTGTCAGCAGGACCTTCACTCCGAGTCCAGTACTCCACTGTATTTAGATTGTTGTGAAAAAAAAAACAAAAAACCAAAAAACCTCACATTAGAAATACAGTTTGAAAGATACATTATGATGTAAACTAACATTTCTTTTAAGAGCTCATACAACTAAGATATCCATCTGTGAAAGTTGGAATTCCCTGAGCATGGACGATTTCATGGAGGCGGCCATTTTTAATATTTCAGCCCATCAGAAGTATTTCGGTTTTACAGCATTCAACCTGTGCATGTATTTCTGTGATTTCTGTCTGAGTACTTGGCCCTGAATTCTCTTTCCCTTGAATGTGTATTGGCAGCATTAACCTATGCTAATTAGGAACAACTGGTACTTTACGGGAGGAATGGAATTCATTATCGTGACAGAGGTGCCAACAGGTGCCAACAATCCTGTGGTTTCAGCACACTTCATCATTCTGACGTACACTTCTCTTTGGAAGACACCGATGAAAGTCTTTTTCTTCAAATGTTTTCCCTCGTGCAACCATGAGGGACATTTTTGGATTCATTGAACTGTGTTAACACATATGGCGTTTTTTTTTTTTTTTACCAAGGGTGTGTTTTGGAATTTCTATAATACATCTGTAATACATTGTGTAAACTGAATAGTAACATTCTCAACGTTTTCATTTGCTCTGCTTTGTACAGAAATGAAACAAACCTGAAAATCAAACAAATATTTGGTGGGTATGATGAGGATGATGCTGGTTACTGAAAATAGAACTTATTAGTAATAGACACTATTTTAAGGCATTTGTATGTGAGCATGTTTGTATTTTTAGTGTTTTTAAAATCTGACAATGCGCAAAATCATGCACAACACTGACACAGCCGAAGAAACTCTGCCTTTTGTTTCAGTATATGTAAAAATAATCAACTTCTGTTTTTTTACAATGATAAAAAAGCTTTGGTTAAAATAATGCTTGTATGTGTTTAAAATTGCAGAGAAAGTTTGTAACCTTTCAATGGTTTGTGTATCCTGAGCGATACAGTCATACAAGCAGTGGGAACAGAGGTGTAATTATCATGAACACTGAAGGGAGGATGGGTTAGGTGTTCAGGTCATGTGAACATATTAACATTAAAATTTAAATTTGTATCAACATCCAAATTGGTAGCCAAAGATACTGGTTGTGTTGTCAGTAGTGTTATGTAGTGTTTTATCGTGTTTAATATGTTATGGGAATATTTTTGCTCAAGAAAATTTTGTTTTTAAGGCAACTTTATTGTTTTTTAAAAATATTTTTATGTTAAATAATATAAATAAATTCTAAATTATATAAATAGATATTTGTCCCTAAAGATATCAAGAAAATAACCAATTAAAATGTAATTTTAGCCTTCATACATACGTAATTTTTAAAAAATCCTTATATGTGCTTGCCTATTTGAGCAGTAAACAGTAGTATGTAGGTAGGTTCATTGGGGAGGGACTTGGGTTGGGAACTGGAGGATCGCTTGTTCAGCTCCCAGTAGAAATATACTTCTATATACACATTTAACAAATAACAAATTCAAGTTGTTGTAATATATTACCATAGACTGTATATAGAAATGCAAAGAAACATATATTTACTGTGTATAGAAATATTTATAAATATATTTCTATATACACACATTTAAAAAATACCATAGACTGCATATAGACATATATTTACTGTACACAGAAATATTAAAATGTATTATTTCTATACAGTTTATAGATAACACACTTAAAGTATTTATCATAGACTGTATAAATTACTATTCTGTACCATTTTATATGGTATTTATATTTCTATGGTATTTATCCAGCAGGTGGCAGCAACAAACTCCACGAAGAAGGGGAGAAGGAAGCGGATTTGCGTCATTTGTTATTTTTTATGGTCATTTGTTTTGGTGAGAAGGAATGACGTCACATCCGCCTAAGCCCTCCAACTTAAAATGTGCATTGATTCATTTATTTTTAATTTAACTCACAAAACAAAGCAAATAAAATGAATAAGACTACAATTCAGTGATATAATCATGAAATAATAAATACTTTTGTGTTGTTCAACGTGTATACGTTTAAAACAAACAATATGGCGACTTTATTTTGAAATCCAATCTGTAGTTTTCCAGTAGCATTTAAGCTAGTAGCGTTAGTTTGACGGGCGGCGACGAGGCGCTGCTAAACCTGGCTGCTCCACAATATATGTTTTAATAAAGGCAACCTGTGCGACTGAAGCCCCGGGTCATGGCACCTTAAAGACGGCTGGAGGAGGAGACGGGTACATGCTCGGGAGGTGACCGGAGTCCGTGTACTTGTCGCCGCG
>OOFC01013369.1:11794-25793 GCA_900323345.1 Pseudochromis fuscus | reverse complement strand
TGTGTGTGTGTGTGTGTGTGTGTGTGTGTGTGAGAGAGAGAGAGAGCGGCGGGAGGGAGGGAGGGAGAGAGGGGTCCTCCATTCATCATTGATCCACTGCAGGACTGTGTTTCGGGGGGTGTGAATTATGGGCCCCTGTTGTCACTGTGCCTGCTCTGCGTTGGACATTTCACCTCGCCACTGTAAATTTAAAAAGGGGATTACGTTTTGCTGACTTCTGATTTTAAAGCCGCTGCTTGACCAAGTGCAGACAACTGCCCGGTGCCCCTGACAGAAGAAGACTTAATGCTGCCCGCAATTGCAGGATTTGGGATTTTTTGCAAGGGTCTGAACAGGGCTACCGGGAAAGAAAACGCACTCTGGATCACAGATACCCTCAAAAGGTTGCTGTTTACACATTAAGACTACGGACTCTTTTTTTTTTCCTCTAAGGGAAAAAAAAAACCTTTGGTAGTTGACTGGGCGTTTTGGACGCGCTCCGTAAACGGTGATGCTACGGCGACGCGCAGGAACCGTAGAGGGAAGAGACAGGTGAGGTGCGGCTGAGGAGCGTTATTTCAGAGAGGCTTTGGATACCGAGAGCTGTGGTATCCATCACCCTTTTCTCTACAGAGAGCAAGAAGAAGAAGAAGAAGAGCGACCGGAGAGGGCGAGTTGGCGACTGGCACCTGCCTCAGCCTCCGATACCTGGCCATCTGGTGCGGTGAGTGTGCCAAATGGTGGGATTGAGAGATGGATATGTGCGAAGGGGGACGGGGGGTGGATGCGATGAACAGGTATATGTGCGCAATTTTATTAGTGCCACCAAACGCGATGCAGCATTATTAGTCCTCCGGGTTACTCAATAGATGTGTGTTTGGCACCGTCTGGACCTTTCTGGGCATGAGCTGGTCTTTGTGTCTGCTGCAAGTTTGATGTTTTATTTGCATATTATGTACGTATCTTTGTTGCATATCACTGTGTCTTTTTTTCACGTGTTGCATAGGGTCTTAACAATGCTTATTCCTTCACGGAGGATTGAGTGATGTCTCAGCAAAAAGAGCTCACAATATACATTGTAGCACTGCATTGCAATGACCAGTACAATGCCTGATTAAAATTCTTATTTGGATCAAACCCGGATCATAGGTCGTGATCTAGAGGAGGTATATTCCTTCCAGTGTTAGATTTTATTGTTACCCTGTGCAAATTAATGTAGTTTTATTAAATGTTTGCTTCAGGTTTTCTGTTAACAAGAGTAAAGGTCACATGTGATGATTTGGACGCCATAAAGTCCATCGATCCTGTCATTACTCACTCACCTCAGAGTGACAGGACAGGCGTGATGAATGCACAGATTAAACTATTAGATAAAAGTTGAAATAAAGAAAAATAAATAGACAGCTGTCACCCGTGCCTCAGTATTTTACTTTACAAAAGCTGTTGTCAGCACAGATCCAAAGACTGATCAAAACTGGAGAATGCTCAAGTGAATAATCTTGAAAAATGTCCTTTGTGTTCAAACTGTGTCTTGTGCAGTTACAGTAACTCAGCACTTAAACTGCCCATAGCCACACTGCACACTCACAACCTATATGGCCTAAGTTAAATGCTCACTCACTGCCATCCCAGCTCTTACTGAAGTGATGTAGTACTTATATGTAATTTAATGTTTACAACTTCGTCCCTCATACTAAAAGCTATCAAGCTCCACAGAAGGACTATAACATTTCCCAGTCGCTGTGGGTTGTGTTTTTCTTTCTGTGTATGTGTGTGTTAAAAGGCAAAAAGAGATGGCTGGAGACAAAAAAAAAAATGAATAAAATGAGCAGGGGGTGGAGGAGATGGAGAGACAGAAACACAGACACATAGATTAGGTGTATGAAGGATAAAGTGTGGCAGAACCTTACATATAGGCTGCATGGAGGGGATCGGCAGAGAATGTAAAAGAAAAAGAAATGATGGAGCAGAAAGCACAGAGTGAACGAGCATTGAGGGAGAGGCGCTGCAGACAGCAGTCTGAGCGGGTGTGAATGGTTTCCCTGTTATCCCTGCTGCCCACACAGACAGCCACACAGCAGCCGTGTGAGCAGGTGCTAACCCCACCACACAGCAACCGCAGGGAACAACAGGTGCAGCCACTGTTTCCCTCAGCCTCCCTTTGGAAGTCCATCTAACACCCGCCCATCCCAAACATACAGCTATACCAAAGCCTCCTAACACCAAAACACCCACAGCTCATGCTGAAGGCAGCCAAATGGATACTTCAATCTACATTTAGGAAAACAGCAAGCAAAGGCCAGGCTTTGGGGATTCAATTATAAAATTAATTATGCCGTAAACATAGTTGGAACCACTTGAAGCAATAAGGCACAGCAGTCTGCAGGTAAAAGCAATCTAAGAGAGCCTCAGGGTGAGACAACTGCCCACAGGGACATTTAATGAGCTCTATTGATCACATAGGACCCTATTCAATCACATATGCTAAGCCGCAAACAGGGCATCTCAGGCACGGGGAAAAAAATTAGATTGGATTGCAGTATAATGCAGCCTACCACAAAGAGAGTAAATCAAAGGCAGATTAGTGTGTTGGGGTTGCTAAGGAGCACATTTCTATAAATGTGTAGAATGACAATCTGAGATCTGGTGTGTGTGTTAAATAGAGTGAGATGAAACAGACAGAAGATGTTGGAAGCAGAGAGACGTTACCTAACAGCTTCTCTGTTCCTATTGCCAAGAGAATATGTCAAGCAATCGGTGACAAATTGCCTTTCTTTACCTCTGTTACAGAGAAAGAAACAGTAAAACGCTCCTGAATCTAACACCATGAGGCTATAAGCTGCTGCTAAACCAGTAGATTTCTAATTGGATTGACTGGTTTCTTTATTGCCAACCCCAAAGATCTTTTATACACAACACACGGGGGTGGAGAGCAAACTAACTTAATGTGGTTTTTGCAATCTTGTCACTCACTTTAACCTGTACTTACTGTAGCTTTTCTTGTTTTCACACAGTCTGGACATACTGTAGCTGCCGCCCACTGCTCTGCTTATGAAGGAATGTCAACATTTGCTCTTTCAGAGTTTAGATGATATTTAAGTTCCTTTTGAAACTTGCCCTAACAGTAACCACCCCTCTTTGTGCCAAAATGTAGACAGCATTATGCAATAATCTGATTATAAACCAAAGCAAACTTGTTCCTAGTATCCAGAGATGTGAAGAAATGCTTATCTTCCTCAAAACCAGCCAGACCAGCATATTTCTGAGACTCTGGTTTCACACAGAGTGCCATATTTATCTGGTGGTGGGGTTTGGTGGGATTTTTTAGAACAATATCAACACTTCAAAAGTGTGTTGAAGTCCACAGACTTCAGAGCAATGAAATCAGAAGGATTTCAGTGGGCAGGCATTGGCTAGGTGACCTTTTCCTGCAGGGTCCTTAGAAGGTAGACTGCAGGATTAAGGGGTCCAGAGGGTTAGGAGTCATGTGTGCATACGTTCTTTACTCATTGCCTCTTATCTTGAGACAGGTACTTAAAACAAACTCCTTCATGCAGACTTTCTCTGTGTTGACTTCAGAGGCTTTCATGAGCCTAACTGGCCCTTTCCAAAAAGTCCTTCCAGATGTTTGAAAAGCAAAGCAGGGAGATAATAGGTACCACACAAGCTGTGGAGATTTACCTGTCCATGATGCCGTAAAGTGTACGACACAAGACAGATGATGTTCAGGTGGCCAAGGTGGCTGCACCATGTGGATTTGGTTGCTGCATCAGCCTCATGTGCCGTGTAATAATCCGTTGCAGTTATCTTCAATGTAAAAAGCCCTCATATACTTTACAGTGGCCATGCATCTTCAGTTTTATGACTCTCTGTCTTCACTGATTCCTCCCTTGAGGTGCAGCTCCTTTTTATGCGCCCCTGTGCACATTGTGTGGTCTCTATACATTCTATAATGTGCTAACACATGTGTTCACTTTGCAATGTATACTGCATTAACTTAACAACACATCTTAATACTCCCTCCTCTGGGAGTTAGGGAGATAATTGCATACGCATGATCCATGAAGATCTGAATGTTTAGGGTACACAGCATAGACTGTATATAGAAATGGACGTGGCAACCAGGTCTCAAAAGTGAGGCCAATGCAGAAGTGCAGTAAAGTGCAATACTCCCAATGTCCACAAGATGCTGGCTACAAAAAACAGTTATTCTGATGTCATTAGTCAAAGTCAACTTCTTGTTAGTGATCTGGTGGTCCATCTGACAAAAAGGGTTAGGTTTCAAAAGTGGAATATTTAGGGGCGTGGTTAGTAAGATTGACATGTCTGGTCTCCAATGAGACCAGCCCTGACCTCCAGTCTACTCACTGGGCAGAATCATTGGTTTCAAGGGTGAGACCCGCCTCCTCACTCCTCCCTTCATATCCAAATATGGTCACTTCTGGTCCCAAACAACCAACATGGTGACAAATTCAAATGCCACAAACTAATGGGTGACATCATCACATTTGCTTCGCCCATTCTATACATAGTATGTAGTACACAGACGTATCGTTTTTTTTTGTCTTTGTACTGTTTGTATATGTCACATTGTATGTTAGAATTTAAAAAGAGGTTGTTTCTCAGATAAAATCTCTTTGCTTGTAACTGGTCCTAACATTCAACTCCTTGGCCGTTGGGTTGTGTCATATTACTGCTGGTCCAGCTCAGAAAGACTGAGGCGGTCTGACCTCTTACATCCTGTGATCTCATTTACATCAAAAAATTGTAAAGTGAGAAAATGACCAGTCACTTCAAGCTTCCACTGAAGCACTCACACACATACACACACAAACAAGATAAGCGAATAACCAAGTAACCTTTTCTCAAATGCCACCGCTAAGGCACTTGACTTCTTACTTCTTTGCACCAAATGAATTGGGGAATATATATATATATTTCTCGGTAGCTTGGTCTATCTTTTCATATTGTGCTGCTTTTGTTGTCCAACAAATTCTGTGTGCACCTATGCCAAAAGCGGGCTTTAGTTATGGCAGCTTAGGCAAAGGGATTTGGAAGACTTTTTATTGGGAGATAAAGGCATCCGAGTCCTTTGTCTCCCAGCTACTAGAGATGGTGTTGTAGCCTGATGAAGCTTTGTTATGGCTAATCTTTCTCTGTCCTCTCACACATTCATCCCTTCTTCACTACAAACACAACTTTTCTCTTTTAATTATTGCTTTTCTTCTGGGGCCCAGGCACAACTGAAAGGAGAGGAGCAAGGCATAGCAGAAACACAATTATACCTGCAAGGAGGAGGGAAGGCTCTCAGGGGAGGTGTCATGTCTGTTTATGTGTGTATGCCGTAGGAGTGTGTATGTGTGTGTGTGTGTGCATCATATGCACGTGTCAATCTACAAGCAGGTTCTTTGGCATTTTGATATCTGTTGTGTGTAGACCACCTATTGTGAGCTGTGATCCTCTTAGCAGGCTTCTGCCAAAAGAGCTATATTTACCGTTAGTGGTGATCACAGCACACAATGAACAGCATGTCGAGAATATGAGCTACCTTTCAGCCTCTTTCTACGCCAATAACATGCTATGAGAAATATGGTAATGGATGCCATGTTGACACATTAGGACAGCCTATGTGACAGCCTTTTTTTTTGTGTGTGAGGCAGGTAGATGTTTGGCTGTGGTGAGTGAAAAATGCAACAAATCAAAAATGCTGTAAAACTGATATCTTTGGCTGACGTCACAGTATATTTTTGTCAAAACAGCACTAGTTTTTGAGCGGTAAGGTTATTTTTCCTCGTCTGAATATTAAAAATACTAGATTAAGACAAGAAAAAGAAGCAATGCCCCCGTGGGATAGATGTCATGGACTCCTTCGTACAGTACGGAGAGCATTAGGAAGACTATCAGACGAACCAGAATGATGACCGCACAAAAACAGGTCAAATTCAAAGCTGAAAAACCCCTGTCACTGTTGTGTAATTAGACTGCATCTTCATTGCCGTTGTACGCGCTGGGGTGTGCGTGCGTCTGACTCTGTGCTCATAGTGTGTGTCTGAGTGTGTGCACTGCATACTCATGTGCTCGCCTCCAGCTCAGGGCTGTGCAGTGAATGTATATGTGCTTACTGCAGTCAAACTCTGGTTAGTAACGCTTGCCCTTGCTGCAGCTTTGTACAGCACCATAAACGTTTGAGTGTGTGTGTGTGTGTGTGTGTGTGTGTGTGTGCGTGTGTGTGTGTGTGTGAGTGCGTTGTTTTAATGTGCATTTCTTTGCATTTCGGACTCCACCAGAAATTCGTACAATTACCACATTTTGCAGGCCAAATGTTGTCATTTGCTAGTGTTTGGTTGCTTTGTCCCTTCGTTTCTGAGCTGTTTATCCCACGTATGGACACGTCCATTATCCATAAGCTGTATTCAGAGACTACTGTGTGTCTGTCACTAGCAGCAATTTGGCTTTAGGCAGAAGGCCTGATTGGGGAAGAAGTCTGAAGAGAGATGGAGCTCTCTTTGGCTAGACTCCAGCTCTGTCCATCCTATTTTAATTACCTATGGCACTCACCCAGGGGAATATCTCTCCTCCTCTGTGTCTCTGTATCTTCTCTCCTCTTTTTTTCCCTTCATCTCCTTTCTCTCTTTTTCCTGCCACCTTCTCATTTCATCTCCCTCTTTCATTACTCCTTCAGTCTCACTATCTCTCTCCCTTCTTTCTGTCTTTTTTTTTTCTCGTTTTCACACATAACCTCACAGCTCACAGCTGCGTCAAAGGCTTATGCAGAGGTAACCTTTGCATTAGCATATAAATGACCCTGTAGATTGAATAGTATTTTAGGATATTTAACAGCAAAAGACAGATTCCCTTAACTCTGATTAGACCCGTTGTGAGGAGACAGGCAGCCACTTGAGGGAATATCGCCTCCACCTCGATAAGATAAAGACTTGACACAGTGATTCCACTGCTGAACAATGCGTGACTGTGTGTCTCCGTGCACATTTGCTTCTTCTTGTGTTTGTATATGAGTGCGTGAAAACAAGCCTCTGTATCTGAATATATTTCCGTGTATTAATTTCTCCTCACTCCAAGCTGTTTGCTTTAAAACCATGTGCTTCTACATGCACTGCCGCCTGTTCGCAGAGATTTCCAGTGCCACAAATAATTATTTCCACAGTAACCAGCCTGAACTTGCTTCAAAGTCTTAAATCTCAGCCAACAACACTGGCATTTGTCATTCATAAAATCATAGTTGTGTACACAGTCATGTGTGAACACCAACCTCGCATTTTGCTTTGAAACTTAGAAGAGAAACTGGAAATAACGAGACAATACTACTGTCAAAATGTTAAAAAAAAAAATAATAATCCAAAACCTCTAAAGCTTTAACACATTGTAATAGAAGTGTAAAAACATCCATTCACAGTTTTACACAATGTTTCAAAGCTGGGTCCACTCCACAGAGTCACTGCTCTCAGTCACAAAGCCCAGTGTAAAATATCAAATTGTTGTGTTTACACTTTGGTTTCGGCTGTTGTTTCCAGTCTTGTGCTAAACTAGCCAAAGGTCTATATTCAACAGATATCTATGTGATTTATCTTCACAAAATCTTCACAATCTCGATGCCCAGAAAACAACAAGCACACTCTCCAAACTGACCTCAAGTCCTCTCCTGATTGTTTAAATGCATTTGATTGGTCAAGGAGAGAAACCCCAACTTCTCTCTGGAAATAAACTCATTTAATGTTTTACTATTAATTGAGGATTTTCTACTGTTTGTCTTTGTGGTAGATTTTGAACTTGCAGCTTGTTTAGTAAATAACACCAATAATAACAAGCAGTAATGCCTACAGTGTGGCTCCTGTTAGAGCTGTTGTGTGTTTTTAGTGTACAATGTGTGGCAGTATTTACCCGATTAGCACTGTTTTTGTGTTGTGTTTGTTGTTGTCTTGGTACGTGGGCTGCAGCTAGACTGTACTATATGTGTTTTCACTTCAAAACAGAGTTTCTCAGTAAACCTAATACAATGTTTATTTGAAATAGCTATAGTGCATGCAGCCAGTCCTTTAATTAACATTGTCTTAATGGTAGAGGCTAGACACTTGACATTACAGCTGTTACTTTTACCAACAAGTTATGTGATATCACAACTGTCCCGTAGTCAAGAAAGCATCGTCTGAACGTTCTTTTAGTTTCAGCTGATATCTGTTTTAAGACTATTAATGAACTGATGGTGCTTCTTGGGTGCAGTACTGTGAAGGTGACCCACTTCTCCCAGTTTAGCCCGTGTCTGCGTTTCTACCCTCAGGCCTTCTTGCTTTATTCCGGGCTTTAACCTGCATACTGTCCTCAAGGAGCAAGTGTGTTACAAATGAGAACAGGGTGTAAAGGATTCTGCTTCAGCCGAGTCTTCAATGCTAATATATCCAGCATGAAGGCTGGGATTTACCGTTTACAATTTCTTCAATCCAGCTTTAACTTTCCTCATCCTGCTTTTCTAAAAGTTGTAAATCAACCTGTCCTAATAATCCAGCTGCTTTCAGATAAATCCTTGTGCTGCTGTGCAGGAAAAGCATTTAAAAGAAAAGTTCTTTTCACGCTTTGTTTGGTCCAAAATCAGGTTTTTACCATCAGTGCTTACTTCAGTTTAAGACATTTGTTCAATGTAATCAGTGTGAATGTTTTCACATAAACACGAAACATTGATCATGAAGCGGGCTCACTCAGATTGATAGATTTTGCAGAGATATTACATCTCTGTTGTGGAAATCTCATTAAAATAAACCTTTGCAGTAAGCATATTTTTTTAGGTGAAACTGCCAAAAATGTATTGCTGTGCTTTTAGTGATTCATTCTATTATTATTGACCTACTGATTTCAGTTGAGCTACATTATATATCTTGCTGGTGTGTGGATAATGTGGAGACCAAATGCTTGCAGCTCCCCCATCCCCCTCCTTGCAGAGTAACCGGGGACCCCCACCTCCTTATGTCTATATCCATGTATGTGTCCATGCACCTTCACACAAATGTATCTGTATCTTTAGCAATGATTACTTCAGTGTATGTATTAGTGTGTGTGTGTGTGTGTGTGTGTGTGTGTATGTTTGTAAGCTCACACGTATGTGGGCATGTATGTGTTAAAGGCGGACCCGCCCTCCTTGCGTTTACATCTACTGCAATAGAACATCTCTGCCTAGCTTTGCTATTGGTTGCTACGGTAACAAAGGCACAGAGTGTAGTGGCTGCAGCAGCCAAACAGAGAGCGAGAGACAGAAGGAAAGAAAGATGGAGAGAGAGAGAGAGAGAGAGAGAGAGAGGGAGAGAAAGATTTTGCCTGTGGACCTAATCACAACAACAGATTCAACGCAACAAATCAGAAAACGCTGCGCAGATGCAGTGATGAGCAAAATGTCAACACCATGAAACAATTTTATTCATCTAATAACTGTCAGGCACACACTTATCAAAGGATTAATTCATAACTCTACTGTAGCTGGATGCAGCACAGGTCGGGTTGGGTTTGGTTCGCTGTGTGTCTGTGGGACTGCTCAGGTCTTTTGTATTTACGTGTTTCCTTCTGGTCACTAAATGCTCCTCAGTGTGAGGTGGGGATGGTGTGCTTTATTCTGTCTCTGTTTAGCAGGATGAGTGTGTATTGATCTCGCTGAGCAGCTTTAATAGTTGATGCCTTGCGCAAATATGAGCATGTCCAATATACACTTAAAGGCCACTGGGGCATTTTAGGATGGGATCATGGGTAAATATTAAATAGATAGGTGTGTGTCCGTGTGTGTGTGTGTGTGTGTGTGTGTAAGCATCCCCTGTCTTGCTGTTAAATCAGGTGGCAGGTGAATAGGAGCACAGCGCAGAAAACGAAAATGAAGCTCAGTCCCGGCTGATGGGAGCCAAACATATGGACAAACTGATAAGAGGTGAACGCAGGTGTGTGTGCTCCTTTAGATGACCTGCTGATTGGCTAATTATGTGGGTGTTAGCAGGTGATTTGCTAATGGGCTGCCTGATGAGGCTAGATTACGCCGTGCGGCTGTCGTCGTCATTACATGCATCCCATGATAACGGTGTCAGTGTCACACCATTTAATCCTATCACACCAACACGATCTGACACAAATAGCATAACACCCTTTCTTCCCTGCACTCGCTCGTCTCTCCTGCCTTGATTTCCTGATACTCATTCTGTCACCAGTCTGTTTTTTATAGCCTGATGAGCTGGAAGTCTGCAGCAGGCGGTATCTCTCCTTCTCGTTTTTTTTTTTTGTCTTTTATGAAAACCATCTCTGACTTTCATCTTTCATCTCTGTCTTTTGGCTCAGCAGGAAAAACTCAAAACCCTCGATAATCAAACGTCAAAGCTTTGCCCCCGCACCTTTTATAGCCCATAGTGTTAAAAATACTGCCTTTGTCATGGTACTGGCCGGCAGCAGAGCTTTAATATGTTGGCCTTGGCCCAGATTCGATGGTTTATCTTATGGATCAATAACCTTAATCAATACGTACTCTAATGAGGAGGCTCCATCAATGATTGGCTGCAGGCTTTTAGTATGTTGCATTTGCAGTTTGCAGGTGCATCTGTGTGTATGTGAGCCAGAGAAGAACAAGCTTTACAGGCCTGTAGGAGAATTATTATGTACAACAGTTTGTATGAATAAAAATGTTTTTTGCTGATTAATTTTCTCAGTTTTTCTCACAGGGATTGAATACCTGT
This sequence comes from Pseudochromis fuscus, assembly GCA_900323345.1. NCBI lineage: Eukaryota > Metazoa > Chordata > Actinopteri > Pseudochromidae > Pseudochromis > Pseudochromis fuscus. Next base: position 15,099 of record OOFC01013369.1, on the reverse strand, counting down.
AGATGTATTTGTGTACATGTTCAGTGTTTTAGAAAACTGTCAAGCTGGCAAAAATATATACACATTTGCATTTATAATATTTAGAAAAAAATAATGGATTTTGTTGATTTTTGTTAGTGTTATTTATCTTTATCTCCCATTTATCTTCCAACTTTGACTTAAACAAGATTTATCATGTCATGAAACACGCTGTGAGCTACAGCTGCACATTTTTAGCCTATAATTGTTTTAATCTAGGCTATTAGGCCATATTAAACATATGCCAGACTCTTTGTTATGAGGTAAAGCTTACAGTGTACCCATAAATGTACAAACTACTATCAACAGACTACTTTACTCTGAAAAAACTTCACAATGAGATTCAATAGCAAGAATTACAAGACTTTTTTTTTATAATGAAGTGATTTTATTTGACTGTAAAAATATGTATATTATGTCTGTGTGTCCTGACTTGACTGAATAATGAGAAGAAGACGTTGAATTTCTATTTCAAACTGCCTTACATAGTGGCAGTGTGTTAATGTGGCAACGCTTGACACTCTTAATTCCTTACATCCATTTTTTTTTAGCCTGCACAAGACAAGAGAATTTAATTTAGGTTTAAGCATCAAATTTGGATCCTGCTCATGAAATGGCCATAATGAAATGGGGGTGACCCTAAACCTGACTCAATCAGTCCTGGTCTAGGGACTCCCAGTGGAGAGGCGGATGAAACAAACCTTCCCTCCCCCTCCCCTCAGGCCTCCTCCACTGCTCCTGATGAGGAGCAGGCTCAGAGATGTCAAACCTACAATCTCTGGCCTGGAATTTCATTTGAAGTGGCCCCAGAGTATCATCCATGGCCCACATCACCCCACTGATGTCTTCAAACAGCTTGTCACTCAATCTCACGCAAAGTGTGAAGTGTTACCAACACAGGTGACTGTGCTTATGTATACGAGTGGATGTGCGTGTTACATCTGGGTGCATCTGGGTGCTTCAAATAGCAGTTATCATCACCTTAGCAACAAACACATCTTCCTCTCTACCTGGTGCTCCATCACTGAAAACAGTCGTATGTTTTTTTTGTTGTTGTTGTTGTAGTTTTTTTTTTTCTATCTGGGAACAGGCAAGATAAGAGATAGAGAGAAATAAAGAGAGGAGGTGGGTGATGGAGGTAGTAGAGATGAAAGGAAATAAGCGGGGGTTGGGGGAAACAGGGAACATGGCATTCAGGTTGATTTAATGGGAGCAGCATTGATATTGCTCACATCTTTTCTTCACTTGCTACCCTTTCTTTTCATTTGTGTTGCAGCAAACTTCGCATTTTCGAGGATTTCAGCAGTTCCCTCAGGAGCCGCGGACAAAACCCCGAGATCTCCGCCCTTTATGCTCTCCTCATTTTGTCTTTTCTTTAGCTCTGTTTGTGACTCGTCTTCCCTTTCAAAGTATTTCTAACATCAAAGGCTGTTCGTACTGCCACACATACTGTGAAGCTTAGCCACAGACATTTTGAGTCAATGCACAGAAAAGCTTCAACATTCAAACATGTGTTTAATGGTGTGGCAGGCACAATTTATGTCCGGCAGTAACTTACGTGCAGCAGTATTATTCCACTGTCTTGGTTTTATAGGTGCATGAGATTCTGATATATAGCACGAGTGCTTGTTTTTGACAGTTTGATCCCTTATGTGGGTTTTCAGCCACGGTGTGACTGTATAGACGGCAATGTCTGTGTGTCTGTTTGTCCATCGCTATGTTCCAGATTATTATAACTCAATACTTATTGGACTGACTGCCATTCATTCATGTTCAACAGAGAATTAATCATTTGGTAATCTCCTGACATTTTCTTTTTTTGTTTTCAGAGTTCATAGGTTGTATGTTGAATGAACGAGTGAGTTCAGTGAAGGAGTTTGGCATTTGAATGTCGTCATTTGGTTGCTAGGAGCCAGAAGTGACCATATTTGGATATTAAGGGAGGAGTGAGTAGATGGGTCTAACGCTTGAACCCAAGGACACTACCCAGTGTGTATGAGACTCAAACTCAGCTCTAGTCTGACTGGAGATCAGACCTGTCAATCAAACTTTCCCCTTATTTTTTTCTCAGATGGACCACTAGATGACTGAAAAGAATAGTCAATAATGATGACATCATAATGGCATGTGGGAGAAATGTATTGATTGAATATTTCATATTTGAAAATGACAACGTTTGAATTGGAGTTTTTTGGAGGCAGCATCTAGTGGCTGTCAGGAGTATTGGACCTTCTTGGATTCTGCATTAGCCTCACTTGTGAGACCTGGTTGCTTCGTCCATTTCTATACACCCTCTGTGGTTGAAATGTACAGTTTTGAGTCAAATGTCTGGATTTCTGAAGGATGTTTCCAAATAGATTTAGTGAGCCTCTGACTCACTAGTGCCATCACCAACTCATTGTTTAATACTTGGCGCTGAATTTAGTGAGTGCGCTGAATTTCAACTCAGTCCTTATTTTGTATGTATCTTGCACAGTATAACCCTTTTGTGACCTCTTAAGTTCGACCAAAATCTAATCCCTTTCTTTTTGCTTGCTCAGGATTTAGAGCATTCTTGACTTTCGACCTTTCCAAAGACATTGTCCATCTGACTCCCTTCATCTCTCTGTTTTCTGTTCTCACTGTCTGGTTTAGAAAGACCAGTTATTCCTTTCCTCTGCTCAATTACCCGGCTTCATATGTCTGTACAGAAACACAATTAAAGAGAGGAGCATTACCACCCAAAGTGACTTTGTGGCCCTGTGAATGTTTTGTCTCTCGGTGTGTTATATGGCTGTGAGAATTCCCTTCAATTCAGACTGTTTTACAATGGAGTGACATTTCTGACAATAGATCCCCATTACACCTCTAAAGCAGACAATGGAGCACATTAGCTCCCTGCTGAATCCAGGTTTGCAGCAGCAGTCACCCTGCTGCACTTCTGACCCTCTCTCTCTCTCTCTCTCTCACACACACACACACACACACACTAGGACCTGTTGGTCAGTTCTTCTGCACTGAGAAATCTGTCAAAATGTCAATACTCACACACCCTCTCGCCCATGCACACACAAAGACATATACAGTGCACAATGAAATTTTTCTCTCCTTTCTCTCTTTGTTAACAGTGCATGTGTGCTGCTGCCATGGCAACCGTGACTCCTCCCCTCACATTTCTTCTCCTGCTGCTTCAAGTGGCTGATGGCTCATTCCCAGAGGAACCCAGTCCGCTCAGCTACGTCCCTGTAGAGGGTATGTGTCCTTCCCCTTGGTGTGTGTGTGTGTGTGTGTGTGTGTGTGTGTGTGTG
>OOFC01013369.1:0-11774 GCA_900323345.1 Pseudochromis fuscus | reverse complement strand
AGCGCAGCATGTTCTTTAAAGGCTGTACAGATGTAGAGAGCAAGGTTAGCAAGTGAGTGAGTGAGTGTGTGTGTGTGTGTGTGTGTGTGTGTGTGTGTGTGTGTGTGTGTGTGTGTGTGTGTGTGTGTGCATGCAGCATTGATGAATGGCTCCAAGGTGAATGTGGAAATCGGGGGTCAAGGGTCAGAGCCTTGGCGTGGAGCTGTTTTCGAGGTACCCGGGCATAGAGATAAATAAACTTCAGTCCATCTCTCTGGCAGCACAGTGAATCAAGAAATATGAGGAGGGAAAGAAGATATAAAGGAGGAAAGAAACAAAGCAAGAGAGAGAAAGGATCATTATAGATTGTGAGAGGTAAAGGAAGATGAAAAAGTGGGAGATAGTTGGATTGGATGGGGTGAGAAGAGAGAAGGCTAAGTGGTGGAAGAGAGAAGGAGGGGAGACAGGTGGAGATGGATCGCTCTGTCCTCTCTTCCTCCCCTGCAGTCAAGGACAGTGAGACATTTTCCCAATCTGTCTCCTGATGATGAGGGCTCCCTGTGGAGACCTTCTCTTCCAAACTTTCACATAGTCTGATACCGCCACCTCCTCTATCCACCTCATCTGTACTCTCTCATTTATCTGAAATGAAGGTGGGAGAGGAAAGGAAATGCCTTTTTTTTTTCATAATAAAATGAAAAACAATGGTGATTACACAGTTTTTCTCATTATGGAGCTGCATGCATCAACAACAGCAAAAACACTAAGAAGATAAAAGTCTTCCAGGGCGTCTTAACTGCTACACTATTCGTCTCTGCCCATTATCTTTGTTTTCCTAAACAAAAGCATCACGATTGAGTGAAGACACTATTAAAGTGAAGGTTGAAAAAGCTGTTTTATGCCCTGCCTGTGTACTTTAGGTAAATATAGCTGGAAAAAGTGTTCGCTCTGTCATTAGCCGTCAGAGAATCCTTGAGCAAGATGCTTAATTTTTGTTTTTCTTTACTGAGCATTTCTCTGTTTTTTTGTTTGTGTGTTCATGTCAGTGGTGAGGAGGTATCCAGTGTTTCTGGGCAGAGCTCATCGTTCAGCTCAAAGACAGGAGCTGCACATCCAGACAGTCCTCCAAGTCAACCGCACACTCTACATAGGAGCCAGGTAACCAACAGCAACCGCCTCCAACTGTGTGTTACTGACGTGTTCGCATTAATATGCTTTTGCTTTCATTTGATGCCACAGCTTCCATCTGCTGTCACTCCGTAGAGGACATTTTCAGTTTGTTCAAACGATGATGCATCCTGTCTTGTTGTTAAATGTCAAGTGAGAGCTGTTTGTTCACATTACTCTTGAACGTCGAAAACAAGATCTGCCTTCATACCACGGGCAGGGAAATAGCAGCCCATGGACCAACTCTGCAATAAAAAAATTTTAAAAAATTACCACATGAATAACACAAACAAATTATACAATCCACCCCATTTAACTGACTCATTACACAATTCAAACACAGTCTTAATTCCATGGCTTTAGCTTGTTTGACCAGAATAGAAAAATGAAAACACCAACAAGTGGCAATCTAACAGAAATTGCATTTTGCTGACATTTTTGTAACAATAACAACCACAACAGTAATTTAGAAATAAATGAAGCAGACCACAGTTGTTCACCCTTAACATAAATTGTTGAAAATTGCTGAAAAAAAATTCCTTGCACATTGTTTACACTATATTGTATTATTGTGGGAGTGATGAGTTGTTGTGTGTTTTGCAGAGATGACTTGTACAGAGTGGAGCTGGACAACATGGCAGGTGATGAGATGTTCTACAGCAAGGTATGACTCTTTTTTTAGGTGCATACACACTGAAACAAATATGCACTCATAAATAATAACCTTCACATACTCACAACATAACACATTCAGGGGGTTGTGACTGTGTTTTTCTGTTTTCAGAAAAGGACGTGGGAATCCAATAAGAACGATATCCGAGTGTGTCGCATGAAGGGCAAACATGAGGTAAAACGCTCGTACGCAACACACCGACTTTGAGATCCACTCATACGTGCATCAATGTTATCCACACTATCACACGCATGGACAGACACAACAGCTGTTTCAGAAACCTTATTTCCTCTGGGTGCACCTGCATACGGTATTTACACAAATTTGATCTTGTTGATACAGAACCAGCACATCACTTAATCACGCTAGATCAGTGAAATGTTACCTGGGACGAGGATGTCCATGAAGCTTGAAAATCTGCATTGTGCCAGTTTTTCTTCATGTACATCAGTCAAAGTCATCATGGAGGAGAAGTGTGTCTGTATGCAAAGTGATAGTTGACAAAGTTGTGTAGATATGAGAAAATGTGATCAAATGTCGAAAAGATTAAGATATGATTTGATGTCAGCCTGCTTGACAAGGTGGAACCTAAAATACAAGATTTACTGTATAAATGTTACAGCGCCACTGGCAAAGTGCGATCTGGGCGCGACTTGTGGAAAGAGATAGAGAGGCAACGGGAGACATTATAGAGCAAACTGAGCGGACAGAGTGACAGCCTCAGGGAGGAAACCGTAATTGAAATCAGTTGAGAAAGGGAGGCGCAGGTCGGGATGGATTGTGTGGAGGTGGAGGAAAATTGAGGTAAAAAAAACAACATAAGAATGGACAGGGCAGCCATCAGGTAGAAAGAATGAGGTGGGGGACGACAACAGGAAAAGAGGTGTTGCTTCAATGAAACGGAGATGAAAGAAGAGACGATGTAGCAGTGAGAAAAACAAGAATTAAAGCTCTGATGAAAGTGGAACAAGGACACAAGAAGATAGGCTGGCCTGAGGTGGAGACAGATTATGAGAACAAGTGGTCATAAAGAGATGAAATTAGAAAGGTTTGGAAACTAGTGCTAATTTTGCATGAAGTATATCATTCGGTATGTAGCATAACAATTACTAGAAAGCACTCAGAGCACATAATCCATAGCCGATCTCCACCAAACTGACTCAGATTGTAAACATTACCATCCTGCATGTGTGTGTAGATTTCTAGCAAAATCCAGTCAGATGCAACAAAGTTATGATTTTGAAATCATTATAAGAAATGGGGCTTTTCAGAGATTTGGGGATTTTTTTGGGGACAGGATCCCATCCTCTGATCTTGCCCAAACTTTAATCATTTGTTTCGCGGGTGCCACGTTATCTTCCAAAATGAAATATAAAAATCTTAGAGATCTATTCATACGTTTTCCCATAGTGTTGCTAACAGACAGACAAATAACTAGACCTGTCTGGATACTGCACAGGCCTTTAGCACCTATAGGTATATGTGCATCACCTAGTTATGACAGTGCAAGAACAGACATTTTTGACTTGCCATAGACAAAATAGCACAAGTCGGACTAATACCATTAACCTGAAATACCTGAGTGAATGGTGAAATTTAAAAGACTTTGTTGAGCCTCCACAGGTTGCCTGATAGCTGCTGATCAGATTAAACAAACAAGGTCTAGCATGGTAATTAGTGAGCTTTGGAGGTGCTGGTTGGTGCAATCTGAATATCTTTCAGACTGAGACAGGCTACCTCCTTCTTCTTGTTCTCAATCTTTATGCTAAGGGAAGCTAATGGACTGCTGGCTGAGGCTGCATATCCATCATGAGCGTGATACCATTCTTCTCATCTGACTCTCACCAAGAAAGTAATTATGCGTATCTCCCGACAAATTTCCAAACTGTTCTTTTAATTACTTTCACTTGTGATTGTGTGCTGAACAAATCTGAAGCCACGTATATAAAAATGTATCACTCTGCCACCTACGCAGGCGCATTTATATGGGTTTTTAACTTCATATCATCAGACGAGAATTAAAGTGAAAACAGTGCCATCAAGTTCAGATTCACTGGTAGCATCTTTAAACTTCAATCAGCAGCCTCCGCTTTGAAGACTACTATAAAGTCCTGCTCCTATTGTTCCTCCAGATGGAGTGTGGTTGAGGGTGTTATTTCCTCATAGGGCTGTTTTGAGCTGCACTCTTCATACTTCACACTGACAGTCTTCTTGCTCTGACTGGAGCGTTGGTTCAAAAACATATTTTTTTACATTGCCCTTCTTTTTTTCCCTCCTCTGTAATAATAATTTCCTTTTGTTTTCCTACAGGGAGAGTGTCGTAATTTCATCAAGGTTTTGCTCAGCCAGCACGGTGGTCTGTTTGTTTGTGGAACAAACGCCTTCAACCCACTGTGCGCCAACTACACTGTCAGTATCCACCTATCTGTCAGCTGGTCATTCTCTATGTATCTGCCAGTTGGTTTATCTATATCACTTTTTTTCCCTCTTCCAGAGAGACACTCTAGAAATGGTGGGAGAGCCTGTCAGCGGGATGGCACGGTGCCCGTATGATCCACGACATGCCAATGTGGCTTTATTTGCAGGTAGCCTCCCCAGTCTGCACCCTAAAGATGAAGAATTTAGTGTTTGTAGCGTACATCAGACTCAGGTTTCAGCCGCAGACACTGAAACGTCTGTGCCCTTGTGTTTACCTTTACAAATGATTTATAGTCAGACCTCTCGCTGCATTGCTTGTTTGGTTTTAATCTCCCTGACCTTGTGGTATCTCTCCATCTTTATCTTCCTCTTCTTCTCCTTTTCCCTCTTTACCTCCTCCCATCCCCTCTCTCTCTGTCTCTCTGTGCATCTTCCTCTTTCAAGATGGAAGTCTTTTTACCGGCACCGTGACAGACTTCCTGGCCATTGATGCGGTGATTTATCGAAGCCTCGGCGACAGTCCTGCCCTCCGCACGGTCAAGCACGACTCCAAATGGTTCAGAGGTACTTTCAGAAACAGACGCATTAACACTCACCCTCCAGGGCCAGACACCTTCAATAGACAATCAGAAAGCAAAAGATAGAAACCATCACCATTAGCTTTAGTGCTTCACTTAAAGAAAATTGAACCGTTGTTGCTGTTTTTTCATAAGTGGCTCACAGGTGATTAGGAGGTTTTGGGTGAGCTAAATAATAAGGTACATTCAGCAAAGCCAGCCATGAGGAGGCTTCCCTGTAGTAGATGGATCAGTAGAAAACATTCAGACAGAGTGATGCTCTGTGTTTAGTCTGACTCTACAGATTCAGAGCGTGTTTTCCATGGAGGAAGAAAAAAACAGGCAATGACAGGTCAAAGTTGGAACAGTGCTGGATGAATAAATGATAAATAATGTGTATCCTCTTGTCCATGATGATAAATTAAACAGGACTTGAATATTTAATAGGCGAGGCCGGTGGACAGCAGCGGTTTGTGTTGTTTGACTGTTATTACAGGAACTGTCGAGCGTTGCGTTTGACCTCAGGCACTGCGGAGCCACTGCGAGTGTAGTTTTACCTAACGGTGTTTTTCTTATTGTATTTTTCAGAGCCCTACTTTGTTAGTGCGATGGAGTGGGGGCCTCATATTTATTTCTTCTTCAGAGAAATGGCCATGGAGTTTCATCATCTGGAGAAGGTGCTCTCCTTGTTTTTGTCCTTGTGTGCGTCCTTTTTTAATCTGTTCCTGTGGTTTAGTATAACTTCCCTTCTTCCCTGCTCTAGGTGATGGTGTCACGTGTGGCTCGTGTGTGTAAAGCAGACCTTGGTGGGTCTCAGCGTGTCCTCGAGAAACAGTGGACCACATTTCTGAAGGCACGCCTCAACTGCTCCGTCCCGGGAGATTCGCACTTTTACTTCAACCTCTTACACGCCACAAGCAACATCATCCACATGCAGGGGCGGGATGTGATCCTCGGTCTCTTTTCCACACCACCCAACAGGTACCGAGGTGTTCACAATATGCACACAAATAAAAACAAACAGGATTTGTTTCTCAGCGCTGTCTTTGTCCTCTCGTCTCTCCCTTGTAGCATCCCTGGCTCTGCCGTGTGTGTGTTTGACATGCAGCAGCTTGCTCATGTCTTTGAGGGACGGTTTAAAGAGCAAAAATCCCCCGAGTCTATTTGGACACCTGTACCGGACGAAGCTGTGCCTAAACCGAGGTACTGTTATGCAAAGTGTGCGAGCAGAATACTGCAGTGCTGCTGCCTCACATATCGTCTTCCCGCTCGCCTCCTATGAGCTGAGCTCCAACTGTCACTCACACTGCTCCTTCACCACTATTCAGCAAATATTCTAATAAAGCCTCCAGCAGATGAAAAAAATGAACCTCTCTGGATCCTCTTTTCTTTTCTCTCTCTCTCTCTGGACTTTTATGACTGCCTATTCTTTCCTTCCTGCTTCTGCTTCTCTCTCTGTCTGCAGGCCAGGAGGATGTGCTGTGCAGGGATCCAGATTCAGCTCCTCCACCACGTTACCCGACGAGGTGCTAAACTTTGTGAAAACCCACCCGCTAATGGACGAGACTGTCCCGCTGCTGGGACACAGACCCTGGGTGGTGAAGACTATGGGACGGTACACAGAATGATTCAGCTGTTTTCATAGCAGAATATTTGAAATTATATAAATATGCATCATAATCTGACATCATTTATTGACTTGTCTGTGTCCATAGGTATCAGCTGACAGCCATGGTGGTGGACACAGAAGCCGGCCCCCATAAGAACCGTACTGTCTTGTTCTTGGGCTCCACCCGAGGGACCATCCTCAAGTTCCTAATGATCGCTAATGGAGACTCTGTCTCTCACAGCAGTGTGTTTCTGGAAGAGGTGGAGGGGTTCAACCCAGAGAAGTGAGTAAGACTTGAGAGATCTTTGTCTCTGATGCCCAGTAAATTACAAATCATGGCATATTGCTTCAAGTATGAAACCCCTATGTACCTGCTTCCTAATAACTGGAGAACAACAGTAATTTTCACTCTGATTTTGAAAGTCCAGTTCACTGTAAAAGCCTGTTCGGTTATTTCTTTGACCATATTTATTACAGGTATATTCACATACATAATTAAAGTGAGACTTTGTAACTTTTGCTGAGCATCAGCAAGTGCAGACTCAGCGTTGGTAGTTATAAGACGCTCGCACATTAAATTCTGTTGGGCTCCGGTCTGAGCAGTGAAGGGTACTGAAACATAGACTATAAATCACTCATGCTACGAACCAATAATCTCACCCACCCCGCAGCAGTGGTGTGCTAAGATGTAGTTGCAACAGGCAGTTAGTGAGTTACCCACCATGTAAATATGGTGCGCTCACGTTGCAATCCGCGTCACGTTCACAGCTGTTGAAAAATGCAGTCTCCTGGCCTCACACCTGCTCTCACTGTCTCCAGGTGTGGAGAGGACTCTCCTCAGGCTCGTCAGCTCTTGTCTCTTTCGCTGGACCGTTCCAGCCACACTCTGCTGCTGGCGTTCCCGTCCTGCCTGGTCCGAGTCCCCACGTCACGCTGTCACCTACACTCACGCTGCATGAAGTGAGTGACACACAATCACACAAAAAGGTTTTTTTTGTTGTTGTTGTTATTGTCAACGTTTCCCAGGTTTATAATTAGGTGTGCTTAAATGTAGTACTGGCCATTCGCCAAGGTTTACTTGGCTAATTGGCCAACTTTTGTTTTGTCTCTTGTTTTCTCGCTCTCTGTTACTGTAGCCGTCCCAGTAAAATTTGCAATTCAGTTTTTGTTTCAATCAGCAGGGGATGGATGGCGTGTGTGTTTGTCAAATCACAGCTAGCTTGTTTGGTTTAATATTTATTGTGGAAGATTTTGTTACCCAGGGAAGAAATATTTAACTTGATGCAAGAGGCTTCAGGACGGTGACTCACTGTGAATACCAAGAAGCCATTTGTTTATTACTGTCCATATGAGGGAAGTGTTTTAAAGTAGAACACAGTGCTGTAAACCTGATTTTCACAGAGGATATTTATCACACTTAGAGACTGTGAACAAGTAACAACTTGACAAAATATGTGTGCCTGCTGGGATTTTAATATTTTGGGATTTTAATGATCTTCTGTGCCTTACTGGGATCCTTGTTGGTTCGTTAACCATTAAATGAAGTCAATATCTCTGTTAAATTTGTAGCTGCAGCTCTTGTTTCACCTTGTTCTTGCCATTGTTTCTAAATAAGAGTTTGTCTGTGTGTGTGTCTGTGTGTGTGCAGGAGCTGTCTGGCCTCCAGGGATCCATACTGTGGCTGGACCAGAGGCAGCACCTGCTCCTTCCTGCGACCAGGCACACGGTGAGGACAACAAACACAGACACCGTGCTGTGCACTGTTTACCACCTCTGCAGACGTGCTGACGGCAAAGTCAGTGGAAGTTATGCAGAGTTATACTGGAGAGTTTTTATGTTGTATACACAGGCCTCCAAAAATACACTTTAACTAGTAGTGGTGCAATGATGGAAAAATCGAGAATAAAAAAAGTGTAATTGTCGACTGATGTCAGCAGACGTCTTTTTCAGTGGAGTGAGGTATCCCCCTTCCTTCCTATGTTTGCTGAGAGTAGCACATATGCAATCGGCACCATAAACAATATGGCGATGGCCAGTAACAAGTTACTTTTAGCAGCTAATATGAGCATAAAAGTTGATGAAAAGATTGAAAAGATTTGATTGAAATATCCATCTTGTCTATATTATTAATTAGCACTGAACAACCTTGTGCTAAATTTGAAAGCCATTTAATAATTATACATTTCATAATCCGATTAGTCGACTAATTGCTTCACTATTCAATGATAATTGATTATTAAAATAGTGGTAAGTTGCAGCCGTATTAACTAGAAGGACCACAGAGAACACAAACTTCTGCCAAAGCATAATCCAGCTGTACTGATACTATCAACTGAACACCATTACCCTTTTGTGGTGAGCAGCAACACAGCCATCTGAAAACATCTGCCTATTTTTTTAAGGTTTAGGGATTTTGTGATCCCATCCTCTGATCTTGTAATTTAGTAATTTTTTCTTTGGGAAATACTCTGTCTCTTGGGGGAAAAAAACAAAAAATGACGATCTGTTCAGTAGAGCAGACAGACAGCGGACAGACTGGCAAATGAAGGCAAAATATAACCTCACTGGTGGAATACCAACAAATAAAAGATAAAGTTACCAGTGAAAGAAGTAACAAAAAAGCACACACATATAGAATGGAATAGAATAGAATAGAATGGAATAGAATAGAATAGAATAGAATAGAATAGAATAGAATAGAATAGAAAGCCTTCATTGCCATTGAATTATTGCTTTTAAAAAATACAACTAAATTTGACTGATTTCGGTACAAAGGACAAAACACAAGCAAAACAAATACACAAGCAATTAAAATCACACACACACACACACACCTGACATGCTGTGCAAGTATAAATAGTAAACACAAAAGGTAGCCAGTATCTATCCACCAATCTGATAGATACCTGTGTGTGAAACTCAAACCCACTCTTCATAGGGTATTCATAACTATTTTACATATTATTTTGTTAAGTCTAAAATGTTTTTTGTTTTTTTTGCCCATTAATGTTTTGTTGTTCCCATAGCTACAGAAAGCTGTTAGCTCCGGCAGTGCAGGACACCAGAGAGTCTACAGTTGTTTAGTAGTAATCTGTTTAGCAGTTATTTCTGTATGCTGGTTAAAAATGGTTATAAATGCTGTCTGTGAATGCATTGTTTTATTTAACAACATTAAAAATAGTAATCTCTAATTAAATTTTACCATTATCACTGACCCGGGTGTATATATATTGGTAATTGCTCCACAATATTGTAGTGTCTGTATCAAATGAAAACATTAGCATTGCAATTCCTGCTTTGCATCGTCACCTGTGTGCCTGACCCTGACCTTTGACCCCCTTGAGGAGCAGAAAGCAGAAAGAGAAAATCAATAATGAGATCAATAGTGTATCCCATTACAGTGGATGACACACCAATATGTACCGTATCAATTTTAGTGATTACTGCTTGCAAACAACATCATTCATGTGTAACTCTCTATACAAAGTTCAGCATGTTCATATAAAAGGTCAGATTTTACATAGATATAGCTATTTTTGTATTTTTCTGTCGTGTTTGGCTGTGAACATCTACAGATTCATTATTACATATACACTACCAGGGGTAAGGCACTTTGTGTTATGGGGTTTGAACACAAAGAAAAACTGTTCATCTCTGATGTGCTCCTCTGTGATCTCTCCCTGCAGGCTCCCTTTTCAACAAGATGTGGAATATGGAAACACCACCTCCCATCTAGGAGACTGTGATGGTAGGTTGCAGCAGTATGACATGGATGCTTCTTGCTGTATACAGTGGACCGAGGGCAGGCTCCGCCTAGTGGCACAATTCTTCATTACACCTGTCTACTTGTCACTGAACATTTTGTCCTGGAAAAAAAGTCAGATATTCCCATGCAAGAGAGTATTCACAAACAATTTCTGTAATTTGAGACATTTTAATTATCCAGAGTGTAAACTGATTTTCTCCCCAGCGCAGTAAGATCCATGAAGCCTTAATATCAGCAACTGAGTGTTGTGGTGCCTTCGTCAGAGCCGAATCAGGTGGGAGTAGAACTGGGATTTTGGTTTCACTTCCAACAGGTCAAAACGCTCCCAGTGTGAGACATTTTAATTAGGGAGGATGTGAAAGAAGTGTAGCCGCATGTAAACAATACAAGACTGCAGGGTGGGAAACGGACCATCCTCCTGCAAGTGAGGCTTTTGTTTTCTCAAAGCCGAACATCTGAAGGAGAGGAATGGGGTGGCTGGTGAGCAAGCTGGAAATAGCTTAGCGTAATGTCACTTGATGTCACTTCTGTTGAGAGGCTCAGATGTCACTGCAGCAGTACCACAGAGGCCCTCTTTGAACATTGCTCTGAAATTCACCGTGCCAGTGGAAACCAAAAAAAGTCATTTCCTCTCCAGCAGATTCGGAGCTGTTCTGTTGGTCGTAGCCCAGTTTCAAAGTCATAAAATCCATTTAGCTGCATCTGAAATTCCTAGACAGAAGAAGGATATGTCGTGATACTCATTTGTGTTAAGCTGATACCGGTATATAGGCTTTTATCCTGCTCCTAGAAACTGATAGCACTAGATGTCAGTGATACCAGTCTGCAGACCTGACAGAGTTTAATCCGAGAGGTGAGAGCGCAGGAGAGGCTGAGCCAGAGACAGGCATGTGCTGCTGTGTCTGCAGATGGGAGCGATTAGAGCTGTGTGGAAACACTGAGGTAATGGTATGCTGGGAAGAGAGAGACTCTCTGACCAGACTGCAGGATGGAAAGTGTGAGGAGAGGAGGGGAGAAGAAGAGAGTCTGCTGCTGTGGTCTGAACTGTGCTGATGACAAGTGCAGGCCTCTCTGAAACCTGGAGCTTGTGGAGCCTCAAGGCCGAACTGGAGAGAAGTTTGTCGCAAACACACTCAGCACAGAAAATAATTGTATATTGCTGAAAATGATGATCACCAATTATGAGCGTAATTGCAGTTATTGATTTATTATGATGCATTATGTGTTGAGAGGAAAAAAGCACAAAGCAGCAGAAAAGGACTGCATATATAATAATAATAATCCCAACTTTAAACTACACCCTGTAGTCATTTATTGAGACAGGATGTCCATTGGACTCTTCTACTAAATGTCATCTTCATAATTGTGTCTCTTAATCTTCAGGGATTCTGCAGCAGAGTTTGCTGATTGAACCAGAGAGCCTGGTCTCCCTCAACCTGCTTGTTGCATCTGCAGTCTCGGCATTCACCATCGGGGCGGCTCTTTCTGGCCTCGCTGTGTGCTGGATCATGGCCCACAAGCCTGCAAACCGTCGCCATGGTAACACCTCCCAATCCTCCATCCAGCGGCGCGAGAGGGGCCTGCTGAGTAACGGCGGCGGGATGG
>OOFC01013367.1:10917-24219 GCA_900323345.1 Pseudochromis fuscus | reverse complement strand
GAGCATCTGTCTGAGGTGAAGAGGTTCACACTGAGTAAGTGACGTGATTGCACATCAATGATAATCCCATTGATACAACTAAAGTAATAATAGTGGTCACACATCATATTGTACATTAGTAAGATAAAAATCATTAGACATTACACAGCATGGCAAAAGTCTTCAAACCTTTTTCTTATCATCTATCTATCTATCTATCTATCTATCTATCTATCTATCTATCTATCTATCTATCAGCTGACAATAAAAGTCCTCAAACTATGCTCACTTGAAAGCTTCTAGCTTTACTGCTTCTTTTCAAAAAGGCAGCTATAAGCTGAACCTCACACAATGAAGAATATGGTATTCTCCTGTACATTAAGTCAGATCATATTCCACTCAGTATGATAATCTGTGGCCGGCCCATTACTCCTAATTATATCAATCATCACCCGTAGATTTAAAATGGCATGTTACACCCCACTGGGAGCATTTATGGCCCTGTATTCATCAGAGACAAATTGAAATTCAAAGCACATGAAGCGAAAAAAAACCTCTCAAATCACACCTCCTGCATCTCTTTTGAAAATGTCTTTTATTTTGCAGTGCCTCTGTCTTTCTCACTTAGGGTCGTCAGCATGAGCTCTGTAGGAACCAATTCAAAAACTTTTGCTGAAAAACATCAAGCCCACTATATAAGTTTGACATGCTTGTTATTATATTGGCATGTCGGCTTCATGATTGGACCGCTTCTTTTATATACCCACACCTCAAAGGTAATTTTTCTCTTCCCTGACAATTTAATTTATACCTCTCAGACAATTTCTCAGAATATCACAATTTACAGCAGTAATTTCATAAGATTGTCAAGACCACAGTTCACATTTATATGACTTATTTAAGTTCTCGTCTTCTGCAGAATGATGGTGATGGAAAATTGTCTCGATTTGATTGTGAATGACTATAACAAACAGTGTAAATAAAAAAAGTTATTTTTATTGTGCAGTATGCAGATCATCTAATAGTTTCTTAATATTTCATCCATCTCAGGGCGATGGAAACAAATCTGTTACTGATGCGAGCAAATCAGCTTCAATCAGCACATCACACAGCACAGAGAAATGTATTTCCATGTGTCTTGTCTTGGTGCTAACTGCAACGTGTTTGGCTTACAGGAACATCCTAATGCTAGTCAGTTACCAACATGTTCACAAACACAAGTCTAGAGGATGAAAATGCAGCACTCACTAACTTACTGAGCATATTAGGCATATGGACGGCAGTGGCTCAGTGGTAGAGCAGCCGTCTACCAACTGAAGGGTTGGTGGTTTGATTCCTGCTCCTCCCACTTGCTGTCGGTGTGTCTTTGGGCAAGCCTTTACCCAATTTGCCTCAAATGAATGGTTTGGTGGTGGTCGGAGGGGCTGCGCAGACTGGCAGCCATGCCTCCGTCAGTCTGCCCCAGGGCAGCTGTGGCTATCATAGCTGACTACCACCAGTATGAATGAATAATGATCTCTGTAAAGCCCTATTTAAATCCAACTGTTATTATTATTTGTTGACTTGTTTGATAATGACAAGTTTTAAAGTTTAAAAAAATGTGTATATGGGATATTGACACCTCTGTGTGAACTTTGAATGATTTTATTGGTGACAACCAGTCGGCTTTTCAATAAAAGTCAATATCACTACACAGCCATAAACGTATGATCACTTCCTCCATTTTGCCCATAGAGTTCGGGAACATACGTCATGCCACGGTGGAATACAGGATGCCTCCGCCATGTTTGTGGTCTGCAATGGAGAACAGCCAAATAGCGTCAGTAGCCAAAAATGTATATGTGACACACATAATATTAATATTGTAACACACATTTTACAAGACACCAATAAAACGCATGGGGCATCATTTAAAAAGGTGGAACAGATGCCTAAATGTAAACGATCGCTGTTGTTTTCTTTGTGATTTTAGTGAATACTCGGCAAACAGCTGATGCATCCACATCTGTAGCACTGTTTCTGAAAATTACAAATCTGTTACAACGCAAGGGAATCATTGGTCTGTATGGGAACATTGTTTTTACATATTTATGTAATAGATTAATGTTGACTACCACAGCCCCGGATATGACAACATTGCGATTGCTCGTATGGCTTTTCGCAACCAAAACAGAGGGACGGGGTGTTTTAGCCTCAAACTGAACAGTGGGATAAGAACATGATTAACTGATTAACTTCTCCCAGACCAGTGATTAGACTTATTGTCACATCTCACCACGCAACATCTGCATCCCATTGTTGATAAAATATAACAAAATGAGCAGAAAGTTTACGCCCTAAAAAGTGTAGAAATCAGTAAATGCAGTAAAATGCTTTGTGATGTGGGGTCACGATCCTGAACTCCATAGATGGTGTATAAAAGATGAACTTAGTCGCAGTGTGTCACGCTTTGGTTTGAGACTAGCATTTTAAAGCTTGGAGTTTGGCATTAGGCCACTGTCAATTATTATTCTTTTTTTTTTTTTGTGGTGCCAAACATGACCTTATTTGGATGAGAGGGCGGTGCTAGGGAGCAGCAAAGAGGCGGGTCTTATGGAGCATCAGAGGCAGATTGTGCCCTGAAATATATTTCTTTTTGAGACCTAATATCTACTTAATTATTAAATTATTTTCCACACCACAAGAGGACTAATAAGAAGTGACTTTATCTAATGGCATCAACAATGACTTAAGGAAAAAAAAGTAGTATTTCAGCAGTGAAGTTGATTTTAAGCCAGATTTTTTTTTTTTTTTTTTGGAGCCAGCATCTATTGATGATATAGCACTTGTTGTTGGCACCTCTGCACATTTCAAACCAGATGTCTACATCAATCTCTACAGTCGGTGGGACCGCCAAAACAGTTTAAATCCACCAGTGACACAAATTTGCAGGAAATATGTTCACCAGAGTCAAATGTGATGCAAAGACATGTACAGGGGTTTTCTTTGGCGCTGTTAGCAAATTCACTCATCAGTGTGTTTTGCAGAAAAATGTAGCTGCTTTTTATAGATGTGGATTGTTCCACATCATTAACTCATTCTTGTACAGTCCATACTTAACTACTGGGGTTTGGTAAATACCATGGTATAGGGGTAATGGTATGTTTTTGGTTAAGTCAGAAAAACAAAATATACTTACACGCACTTTGAAATATGTAGAAACAAACACTTTAGGTCGTAATTCTGGCTGTGAAGATAACAGCACTGTATTTATGTTAGACCATATTATGTCCACATTACACCTCAACTCTGTGTATAAGGTGGGGCTTTACAGTTTTGGGATTTGTCAGCCTATTGCTTTACAGACAAACAAACACTCCAGCTAAAGTAGGGCTGTGGTTGAAGCGCTCTAGGCTCAAACTTTGTGCTGCAAAAAGTTCTGTACATTTCTACTCATAACAAACACGGTGACAGCAGCATGTGAAAAAAAATTATCTATTTAAATGCATCTGGTGAGTAATATAGGTGTCTTTGAATCCTCACTGCTCGCCTCAAGAATAGCTTGTTTCCCAGTGTGTCATCCAAGTGAACTCTGCCATCTGCTGAACTGTGCCTCTGCCTACACACTGTGAAAATACACACACACACACAATATCACACAGCAAACACACACACACACACACACACACACACTGTACCCATGTTACCTTGCTCTAAGCTTTCTTATTAGTCTTAATGTCGTCCCCATACAGCCTATTTATACTGTATTCTGCAGCTATTTTGGACATTTTTACTTAATATATTAATACTAAAATTGAATACTGCAATGTAATATATAGAACAAGCTGGTTTTCTTATCACACAGTTCTTTCCCCCATATCTCTCCACATAGTAACTACGAGACTAATGAAAAATAATCTTTAATTTGTTTATAAAACCACAAACTGATCATCAACAGACAGAAATATAATTGTAAGTACAATACAAATACCAGTTGCCTTCATGTGTCTGCTGAGAAAACTGTATTACAGTCAGATCCTAAATTCACATCTGTTTCCAATCTAAAAAAAATATCTCAAATAGGCTTAACAGCCCCATGTCCTAAATGGATGCAGCTAATGTTATATAGGCCACTTAGCATCACTGCTGAGTTTTAAAAATTCATTTTCCTTAACTGCATTTTTTAAACGCCATTTAATTATTTTGCAATAGTCCATTTGTGAAGGCCGTAAACTTTTCAGTTGTCCGAGGAATTTCAGGTTTAATAGATTATTTTAAACTCGTGGCATTGTGCTGCCTTCTGGTCAGCCACCGAAAATACATGTCTGCCACATTCCTGTGACAGATGGATTTGGAAAATTCTAATTTAGAAAGTGGGTTGTCCACACACACACACACACACACACACACACACACATGCACGCCTGTGTGTGTTGTGACTTCCACTATTGCTTGGTTTCGGGTTACAGCCTCCTTCTCCCGTCTCTCCTGTATTTCAGTCTGTCTTTTTCTTTGCCGGCACCAGGAGTCTGACTGTCTGCTCTCTAAATAGAGTTGACCTCAATGCAAACTTGGTGCTGCTACTGTCTTTAACTCTGCATGAGAGGTGATGCATATGTAAGATGCAGTGTGTGTTTTTTAGAGTGCGCATGTGAGGCTGGGTTTGTGTATTCAAAGTAAATGTATTCAAACAGAATAGAATAAAATGATGCATAAAAAAGGGAAGGGCAACACAGTCGTAATTCATTGCCTCACTTGTGGAATCAGATGTGGTGTGTGCACAGATTGTTTTACTGTACTGAACCTGTACTCTCTACTGCTGAGGTTTTACATGATGCAACAAAATGTAAACTTTGTCATTCTTACCACAACACTATTGTGCAGCGTGAAATACATACACATAATCTGAATAAGCTTCTAAACCACTGAGGCCAACGGGCAACATGCATACAATTCATGCTTTTTGACAATGAATATCACTGTACTGTACACACCTCTGAAAAAAGGAAAAGAGGAAAACCAATGATAATGTGAACAACCAACTATTTGTCAGTGAGTCACTCCACTTTTCTTGCCAAGGAAAACATGCAGTACACTGTATGAATACGTATTGTTCAGGAATGCATCCAAAGTGAGTATGTGCAGAAGAACCTGCATCATGCATTTTGCAAATTTAGCTTCTAGGATTTATTAAATGAATACGAGGCATGTGATACTTTTACAGTACTTCTTACTGCAGTCCTAACTTATTGCAGCTGTCAGCATCTCCTAAGTTAGGACTGATGGAGTGAAAGCCCCAAAAGTTTCCAACAACTGGCATTAAAACTGATGAAGGTTAGAAAAGGACACATCACTGTCAGAAGGTTATGTTTGTTTTATAAATATTACTTTTGGATGACACAGGGCACCTCTTCATTTTGATCATATGCCCTTTAATCAGCATTTGTGTCCTGAATATGTGATCATCCTCATGAAGAAGATAGAAATTGAAGTGGAAAGATTGTTCAGACTCCACTGCTACGAGGATGGGAGGTAGCTTGATTAGCCAAGGCTGTCCTCGCACTCCTCCCTGTTTATTACACCGACAGTCTAATTTATACAGCTCAAGTTTGTAGGGCAAATGAAACAAGAAAAGCGGCACGTCAACCTCAGCTGGTGTGAGTTCAGGGAAAAGGGTTAATTAGGTTTAATTCAGTGCTGTTCTCCACCTCGTGAGGTGCTTATTCAGCAAAACAAAAGAAGAGAGGTGACTTTAAAACAGCCCTTGAAGGTGGCAGCTTTTAACTGTGGAGGACAGACGATGGATCACCTTCCTTCAGTTCATATTACAGGACTTTTAGAAGATAGAGACGGATGCAAATTGAGAAGAGATGTCGGATTTATCCTCAGATACATTTCCAGGTGTGAAGACTTCAGAGCCACACAGACGTGTAGTGGTGCGATTTGGCTATTGAGGCCTGTCAGGATATTGAAGAGTGGAAAACAACTGACGATATTGGATTTGCACAGCGAAATGTCATGTGTAACACATCTTACTGGTGGAAGCTGCCTAATTATTACATCAGGCAGAACTGTCAAAACAAAATCTGCATTACCTGTCACACACACTTCTCCATATGCTGAAACTGCACATGGACAATCCTGACCCCTGAGACGAGGCTGCAAAGGGGCAGCGGCTGCTGCGATATAAAGAGGTCACTCAGAGAGATCAGCCTCTCGTGGCTTCATAATTAACACATTTCCACCTGGTACATTCGCCATCCTTTACATCGAAGCTCTGAAAGCTCCACATAGATCAAAGCTGTGACACCCTCACACATCAACCCAATTATCTTTTTTATATTCACCATACACATGTTCCTAATTAGATCCGGCTGAAATTGCTCCTGGTGTAAGAAGCAAGAAAATTAAAAGAAATAAGTTTAAATGCTCTACTTGGCTAGATTAAGTAGAATACTGTAAACACATTTTTTATTTAATGTTCCTGTTTGTGAAGTAGTATTTAAAGAAGTAGCCACTTTGGGAAAATCAATACCATTTTCATATTTGTCTGTTAAATATACAGCAATAGCCAGCAGCTTGTGTAGCATAAACAAAATATCACTATGTGTTATGATACAATGTGTTAATTATAGTTTTTGAAGTGTGGGCGCATGGTGCAAAGCGAAAAAGGCGTCTCTGTCTGCCTCCAACCTTTATGCTAAGCCAAGATAATAAATGTATTTCAGGCAATATCCCTTGCATTATTTCAAGTGACCAAATATGCATATGTAGTAGCAAAGAGGGCAGATGAGAATATTCAGATTGAGAAAAATAGACTTACTTTTATCTGCAAATGCTGAAAGGAGCCTCTGCTGTTTAGCCATTATCTTATTGTTTTTCCTTTTTCATAACTGTCCAAAAACCCACAAATAACACTGTGTGTGGGGGTGTAAAAATGTTAACAATAACTGTGCAGTCAATGGAAAATATAACAAGAAGCAGCACTAGACAGATGAAAGAAACAAATAAACAACGGAGGACGGCTTTTTAGGTGAAATATAAGTTACGCTGCTGATGCATGTTGACATTCTGTGTGTGATCGCGGATGATTAGCAGGACTCTGTCCCCGAGGAGCTAAGCCCACAAAAAGCCCTTCACTCTCACTCCTCCCTCCTGCACTGAGCCTCTCTGGGGAAGGAGAAATCACTCAGTGTGCTAGAGATGTGCCAGCATGCGATCCGTGTGTGAGAAATGGTTTTTGAATATTTGGATCAGAAGAGGCTTCTGGGTGGAGTAATGCCTGATAACACTGTCACTAAGGTAATCACCCGTGACAAATTCTTCCTCGGCAGAGGAGTGGGCAGCCACAGATGCTGAGGAAAGAAATGTTTTTGGCTGATTCTGGGAACCTGTCAACCCAGTATAGTTACCAGTGGTGAGTTTGGCTCCAGTCAGATGCAAACCATACAGACAGACTGTTCTGGATCCTTCTGCTGCCAACTGGTCAGTGTCAAAGCAGAAAGTCCAAAAGCTCTAATGATTTTGGTGCTGTCCATTCATTCCTTTTAGATTATTAGCTGCCTTGTTCTGGTATTTAATGTGTTAATGTGTAATTATTTCTCTCAAATGTGACACGCATCTTCCATGAAATTATTTTCCTGTATGGAGGAAAAATAAATTAGTCATGCTTTGTAAAGCTGTTGGCACACAGGTACTTTGCACCAGTGTGCTACCATGCTCTCAGTGACAATGCTAATATGCTTAGTTTACATACTAATATTTGCTATTTACATAGGTGCCAACTCTGTGGGAGCATTGGGTTTTATGCTGCACTAGGGGCTTTTTAGCTGCAGGTATTCTGTCATAAACCAAAATAGCGTATAGACAAACTTTTGATTTGATGATTTGATGATCACAGCTGAAATCTACAAATGTGAACTTCTATGGAGATAAAAGTAAATGAGGGTAACCATGACCGTCAGGGTCATCTTTTGGAGACCATAAATGGATGAAGAAAATTCCAAATGTGCTGATTTTCTATGTATTTATATGCTAAAATACTGCAATACTGCAAAGATATTCTGTGCTTGTGGAGGACTGTGCATAAATTCGAGATTCTTATGATGCCTAAAGTCAACTTTCCAAATAATGACAAAATTAAAACCTTTTGATCAGAGAATGTAAATGAAATGTGTAGTTTTTGTACTAAAGGGTAAGTGAGAATCCTGCAAAGTATTCACAAAGTCTGAAGGTGAAAAAAGCGCTTTCTGTAATTATAACTGCATAGTTTGTGATAGAAACCACAAGAAACAAAAAGCACCATCAACTAAAAGGAACTGAGTCTAGACTTGTATTTGTGTTACTCATTTCCCCAAGGAGACCTTTTGCTAACTTTATATTATAAGCTTCTCAACACTCGAAGAAGTGATACTTTTACTTTTTTTGTGTGAACACAGATTCATGACTGTACTGGATGAGTTTCATTTTCCTTATAGGTACAAATGTGTCATACCACGTAAGAGTAACAATTAGAACAAAATACATTTTTTGCCATTAAGGCAAATTAATTTATTCTCAGTGGGTCATTTACACATCCCCTGTTTGATTGTCTCACACATTTGTTTTCACGAGTATCACCCTGTGACACTAAGTCTCTAAGGCAGAACACAAACAACTCATGCATTAATTGGCATGTTACTGGGGAGGGATTGGACGTGTTCCTGTCTATCTCGTTTCAGATTAAACTCTGCTGAGAAGCTGCGGCAGCAAGGAAGGCAACAAATAAGTCTCTCTCTGATTATAGGGGCTGTTGTAGATTTCTAACATGTCCTTCATTTCCAGACCCCAAGAAACAATTAAATACCCTATAATTAAGAATAGATTTAAAAATGGGTGGACATACATGTATTGAATGTACCTAATGACTCTTGCATTGTGTTTAACCTCCATACTGTTTCTCCATACACCCTGAAATGACTGTAGTGTGTTTCTATTTACATTCCCAAAACCTTAAGCACAAGAATAGAACTTGATTAAATACTATGGTTGTCCTCTTGAATGTAACCTAACATTACCAAGTCCAGCTAACCTGCACACAGCCTGCAGCACAGATGGGTTTCCGAAAAGCTTTCAGTCTTTTTCACTATTTAGAAATAAAGCAGATCAATAGAAACCAGTGGAGTTGCTATTTTGAGGTGAGTTTAAATCCCTTCAGTTGATGATTCACCTAAAAACATCAACTGACAGGATGGGTTAAAAGCACAAAAACCCTGTCATATAAATACCATTAACATAAAATAAAAGTGCTGTGATTATTATATTTGTAACATTGATGTGTAGTAAAATCCTTCTCCTTCCTCAAAATACACCAAACACTGGAGGTATGCCAGCCTTGCTACATCAATGTAAAAGCTCATATTAGAGACGATTGCAGTGTAAACAGGCACAGCTTCACTTCTGAGTAACTCTGTCGATACAGTTTAATCAGTGTTATTGATCAGCCACGGAAGAAAAAGAAGCTCCCCGCCTGTTTGTTTCTCTGAAAAATTATAACAATGTGATACATTTTGTATCCAAAGCAAACAGTCTGCTGCTTTATCAGACGGCACTGAAACTCTATATACCTGCCAAATACAGCGCTGATGAACTATAGTCACAGCATTTAAATACCAATGACCACAATGCCGTGAGCTGTCTTACCTTTAAACAGGTGTTGACTGCTGCAGTTTTAATGCTAAACCATCCACCACTTCAATAAGATCCGTGGCTCTGACCACATCACTGCAGCTAATGGCCATTTATTCCCGCTGAGCTAACAGGCATGTGTCCTGCTTTGGGATAATAAACATTATCCTCTCATTACTTTAGCAATTGCTGCAGTTTCAGGTACCAAACGACTTTTTATGTTGGGCTTTTCACCAGCCCACGGTCGTTTTGGGCCGTTCTATGCCCATCTCATATAACATTACTCAAGCCTGTCTACAGTGTCACTTCTACAGCCAAGGAGCAGGCATATATATCCCCTACCTGTATTTGGGGTCTTGTCTTTGTTTATGTTGACTACTACCCCAGCTATTAGTTATTTATTTATTTCAGGGGTGTCCAATCCTGGTCCTCGAGGGCCGCTATCTTGCATGGTTTAGATGTTTCCCTCTTCCAACACACCTGATTCAAATGATCAGGATCATTATCAGACTTCTGCAGCTTGATGATGAGCTGATCATTTGAATCAGGTGTGTTGGAAGAGGGACACATCTAAAACATGCAGGAAAGCAGCCCCCGAGGACCAGGATTGGACACCCCTGATGTATTTATTTTGGATGTTTGTTTTGTTGAGGAAATATGGTATTTCTACTGTACAGGAATTTAGCATGTGAGATCCATTGACTCGCTTGTGAAGCAAACCTCAAGTGGCCATTTGAGAAACTGCAGTTTTTCGCAATTCTGCACCATTTTCAAGTCACTAAAGCTGCTTCTCAGGGAGACCTTGTGTTCATATGGTCAAAAAGCTGCCGTTACCTCAGTTGATAGCATTAAACAGCCATGAGCCAGATAAAAAAAATAATGTTTTGGATTTATATAGTGCTTTTTCTGGAAGTCCAGACTCAAAGCACTTGCTAAGACCATTATTCATTCACACTGGTGGCGGTAAGCTAAGCTAGCCACAGCTGCCCTGGGGCAATTTGCACCTACAGCCCCTCCAACCACCACCAAACCATTCACTCAACATTCATACAGGGCAAAGGGGGTAAAGGACACACCGACAATGAATGGGAGAGGTGGGAATCGAACCACCGACAGCCCCTCTACCGCTGAGCCACTGCTCTCCGGTGATGAAAAGTAACAACAAAAACTTACACAACCAAAACTTTTACCAAGGTTAGGGCAAGACATTTGCCATGGTTAAATCTAAAACTTAAATCCCAGTGGAAAATGTCAGGTCACTCCGAGCATCACAGATGAAAGAAACTGTACGTGCCCATCCATCACTTCAACTCCAATAACCTCGCTTTTTACTTTGCTGTTTCAATATGAAACGACAGTCTGTTTCTTTCTGCAATTGTTCAGGGGTATAAAACTATGTCTCTCCGACTTTCTGTCTCACAGCTCCAGTCACTACTTGCTCTTGCACTGCCGTTAGTCATATATATTTAAACTATAAAGAAACGCTCAAAAGTGGGAGTCCTGCTGAGTTTCATGTACAATTCACATGATGAAACTGCAGCATAGAGTGAACCTGTAAACAACCCTCTAAAGCAAAATTTTACACACACTGAAAAATACATTAGGAGGAACACCAGGAAGCTGTATTGACTGAATGACTCACACAATATATTCAGGTACAGTCACTGTTTAATAGCATTATTCAGATTAGAGCAGCCATGGTTTGCACAGCATGTGGGTGTATTGCTCAGTATTTTGTTGATGGGATGTTCCCTCCTGCCAATTAATGCACCAGTTTGGACCTTCCTGGCATAATATTTTTACTTTGAAGCTACAACCTGTAACCGTGTGACTGGAAATGGAGCTCCCAGTGTTGCAGGTATGTAGTGAGGTAACAAGCCTATTTAAAAAAAAAATGTAATCAAATAAATTAGCTGGTGTTGGTGTTATTGTGTCTGTGTGGGTTTTCTCCACAGTCCATAGACATGCTTGTTAGGTTAATTGGTCACTCTAAATTGATCGTAGGTGTGAGTGTGGATGGTTATTTGTCTCTGTCCGACCTGTCCGATATGTACCCTGCCTCTCGCACATTGCCAGCTGGGATAGGCTCCAGCCCCCCTGCATCCTCACTGGATAAGCAGGTGTAGAAGATGGATGGATGGTGTTTTTGGCATCACATGAGAGTCTGAACTTGCTTTGTTGGCATGACTTGTAACTTGCAAGAATTCATATGTGACCTGCTCTGAACAGTGGATAGAAACATGTGTTTATAAGCGATATTGTACTCTCTAGTTTTCCATGAGATAAAATCATTTTTGTACTCTTGGGCATTCCATCCAGTGAAGAAAATGAGCATTGATTGGTTAGAAGAACATCCATTTGCATTCAGACTGGTCCATGATTTCCAGTTCTTACTCATTAATCACATCACTCACTCTACCCCCTGAAACACTTTTTCCCCCCAACTTTGTAGCCCAGCAGAAATGATTTGCCAGCTGAAATGTGATAAAATAAATGAAGTTTACTTATTCCCCCCATCAGCGCATACAGTCAGAGCATATTGATTTTTGTCTATTTCACATCGTCTATATGAGAAATAATTACCCTCTCCCCCTCTGTTTCCCTTGCTTTCATTCGGGATAATACTGCTGACATACCATTAGTCTGAGGTAATATTATACATTTACATATATTTTAAGCTCTTAGCAAGCCTTTTACTCTGACTGTAGATCAATAAAATAATGCCCTCCATTTAAAAAAAAGGCATCATAAAGGCATCCTTTCACACATAATGTATTGATCTCCATTTCATCCCCATCCTTGCTGTAATTGATTCTTAAAGAAAGTTGTACTCTGCACTACCAGGTTAGTTTATTTGGCTCAGAGGTCTTCCTTGACAAAAGCCACAAAACATAATAACACTAACTTGCATGTGTATTTGCATCCTTAATTAATGAGCTGCTGGACCCCCATTAACCCTTGTTCTGTGCTAGAGTACTGCTTGGTCTGTATTTGCTGTGTAAATTGTAATAATAATATATTAGTTTAGGAATATGCAACATGTAAACACACAACTATAACAATGAAAGTCTTAAAAGTAGACTAAGATGGAGTAAAACAGCACCCTAAGGCCTTTAGTATGTCATTTGCTGTGCTTTAGTGGTGCATATTCATTAACAAGTCTTCAATTTAATTAGTAAAGACCAGTTGGCACACCGTGAGTTTTTGGGCCTCTTGAAACAGACACAATAACCAGGGAGAGCCTGGCGGGATTTAAGCAAATTATATTCACATACTGATAACAGACTAAGACTGGAGGGATGCCTGGTGATTTTACATGTTTGCATCTGTTGAGAATTTTCTTCATTTTACTTGTTTTAACTTCAAATTAAAACTTTTGCTGCTGACCTTTCTGCTCGAACCTTCTGTGTGGAGTTTGCATGTCCTCCCTGTGCATGGTAGATTTCCTCCCACAGTCCAAAGACATGCTGGTTAGGTGAATTGATGCGTCTAATGGCACATTTACACTGGTACGTACTCTCTTCGCTTCGGTTTTGGTGCATTTACACTGGCAAAAAAAGTACCTGGAACTTGGTACCTGGTACAACTTTTCGTACCTCCTCTCCTGCGGTTCCAAAAAAAGTACCTGGTTGGGTCGGAGCAGGTACTAAAATCTTATTGGTCAGAATCGTCCGGCAT
>OOFC01013367.1:0-10897 GCA_900323345.1 Pseudochromis fuscus | reverse complement strand
AACCGCAGGAGAGGAGGTACGAAAAGTTGTACCTGGAACTTGGTACCTGGTACAACTTTTCGTACCTCCTCTCCTGCGGTTCCAAAAAAAGTACCTGGTTGGGTCGGAGCAGGTACTAAAATCTTATTGGTCGGAATCGTCACTGCGTCGCTGCGTCATCACTGCGCGGCACGTAATCTGTCCCCCAAACACGCCATTTTTAAATCTTCGGTAAACCGAGCAGACATGTGTGAAATAACAACAAGAAGAGAAATGGCAGCTGTTAGAAATCCTGCCCCATGGACTCAGGACGAGGTGCAAACCTTTCTGTCATTAGTCACCGATGAGAAAATTAAGCAGGACCTGGGCGGCGCGGTCAGAAACGAAAGAATCGCAGAAAAAAATAACGTCACGAATGATGGCCAGCTCCATGCAGGAGGAACGATCCTCGGCAATGTAAATGCAACTGAGGGGGGGGCGATCCCGAGTGATCTCAGGCGAAGCGAAGCGAGTAGGTACCAGTGTAAATGCGCCATAAATTGACCATAGGTGTGAGTGTGAATGGTTGCTTGTGTTTGTGTTAGCCCTGTGATAGGCTGGTGACCCATCTAGGGTGTACTTGCCTTTTGCCAGCTGGGATAAGCTCCTGCAAACCCCTGCAACCCAATGTGTGGATAAAGCAAATAAATGACTGACTCACTGACAATCAGAAGACACGTAGCTACCAATAAGCCATGCTATTTTCATGCAAACAGATTTCCTTGTGTCTGGCATATATGCATACATCAGTGACATACATCAGGATTTTGCATTTGCATTTCTAAGCACCTGCAATATGAGCATCTCCTGTTTCTTTACCATCAGCTCGCTGTCAGTTTCATAACAGAGACATAGACGATTTAATCTGCAGTGAAGCACAGCACAGGATTTGTCTAAACTGTCACTGACAGCACCTCATGTAGAATTTCTTATGTATTAGCAGTGACATGAGCTCACTTTAGTCGTTAATTGTGGCTTTTACAATATGTTGTTCAAGTCAAACAAGGATTGATGCTCCTGATGAAACAAAACAGCAGTATATTATCAGTGACCTGCTCTCCTCTGTAGTACTTCTACTCTCAGTCGAGTTGGCTTCTCGCTGCTGCAGGTGTATTAACTCAAGGTCACTTACTCCAACCCCTCCATGTCAACTCGTTTATCCATTTCAAGCCTGCTGTTACACCTCTATTGGTGTACAGAATCCCATCAAGCAAACTGGCGCCACCACCCTTTTTTAATTTTGTTCAATTTGAACTGGTATTTGCTGGTATGCCCTGTAAAATGTGTTCAATTTAAGGATATTATACTTTTATTAGAGATGGTGGGAGCGTACAGAATTGAGAGATGGAGGGATACCGGAGGCCTGCAGGGACCTTTAGCCGGGTGATTTTATTTCTGCGAACACTTTCATTTATCATGAGCTGCTAGCTCCTGGAAAGCTGTGCAGTACCACCCATCTTTCCTCCATAGCAGTATCCCACTTAATATTGACTAATGAGGACTGCTACTCAAATAAACCGTCTGATTAAAAGCATCACACTGTTGATATGTATTATTTTTAATTGCCAGAAACTGTGCAGGTAGGCAGATCTTTTTCTGACCAAGTATTAGTCCAGCACATAATTCCTATGATATCTCAACTTGTACTTTTTCCCCTTGAATTTTGGTATGGATAAAACAATGGAAACATATTGTGGTATTTAGTGAGCAGTAGAGCGGCTGGTGGATTTTGTTACCTTTGGGCACAGCTAGTCAAGTCTTTGATGATAAGCTAACTGCCTCCTGGTTATATCTTCATATTCGTTGCACAGACATAAGACACAGACATAAGTGTTGTTCCTCTGATTCTTGCATGGAGCTGAAAAAGTGGTTGGATAAGTTTCTTTGACACTTTTTTCCCACCAGGACTGCCACCTTTTAAGTCTGCAGGAGGTTTATAATTGAAGAGAAGATTTTGGGTGGAGTACCACTTTTAACTTGTTTGTGCACATCATGTGTATGTTTCACTGGGTTTGTGCAACAAGGCAATTAAAAGACAGTGATAAAACGGCTTTTCTGGGTAGTGGAGATAAGCTTGCACGCCACTGCTATCATGCAGCCATTTATCGCTTTTTTGATTTCTTAAGCTGTCATTGCTTGTTACCAGTCTGCCTTCTTGAAAGATCCCAAAGTGACTGAATTTCTTTTCTGAATAGTATTTCTACTCTCGCTTCGGAGAGGCCTGCATCATTAAAAATCTGTCTTTATTTACATTCCCTTCATATCTACAAGCACTTAAGCCCCTTAATGATGTGAGTAATTCTGCGAACAGACGCATCGCTAGAAAACAAGTAACAAAAAAAAAACAAGGAAAAAAAAGCCTAAACATCAATCAGAAAATAAGACATATTAAATCCTAAAATATAAAAATACGGAGTGGATGGAAAATAAGCACGGTCTTGCTTAGGATGTCTCTAAAGCCTCTCTGATGTTCAACTTTTCCTTCTCATCGTCTTTCTCTTTTCTCTACTTTGTCTGGCTTCCTGTTATTCCCAATAGCACAGACCAAAATCTGGGACTAATTACAGCACACAATAAACTGCAGCAGACAGACAAGAGTTTCATTACTTCAACTAAAACTAATGGAAATATGATACAGTTTCATTTGCTTAACAAGTTACAGCTGATTAACACACAGCGATTACTACACAGGCTCATTGTGTCGAGGTCTAAGAGTATCTGTTACAATGGATGTAAAATAATGGACAATTGTAAGATGATGAAATCGTTATTCATACTTTAGTTTCAATTTATTATCGTGATTACCTCCCCCTGTGATCTGTTGAGATTTACTCAAAGCCTTAATGGTGTAAGGTGATTGGTAGCAGGAACAAAATTTCAATCAGTATTTAAACATGTGATCTTGCAAAACTGTGTCGCAAACAATTAGTAGGAGTTTGGTGTGAGTAGTTTCATAAAGTTTATGATTTGAATGACAATACTACTCCATTACTGTCAGACACTTTCGGGCTGAAGGCCACTGTTAATGTCAACATGTTAATGAGGCGTTACAAGAGCAGCCATGTGTACAAGCTCAATGGATTGCAAACTGTCACACAAAGACAGCCGAGTCATGTTATAGTGATTTGGGTTTTGGCCTTTAAATCGGGCAACAAATGAGCCATAATTGAAAAGTTCCACCTCTGTAGTCCACCACTAGTTTGTATTCAACCACATTCCTGAACGTACCTCTAAAATCAGAAAGAAATGACAGTTTTCAGTCGTCACTCTCGTAGACAAACTGCACGCAACCTGTAAAGCTTACGTCAAAATGATCTGGACAACATTAAGAGATGGGTTGGTGCGTTTATTTGTAGGTAATGTTTCTACAGGATGTGACAAGATCATCTGTAAGATTTTAAATCCTGATCATTGTAAATTCCTGATGTTCACAGTATAGATTATCCAGTGTAATGGGAACACTTGTTGAGAGGAAAAGATGTACAAACAGATCTCACAGAAAACAATGAAAAATGCTCAATGTCAAGTCCACTCCAGTTCAATTCCAAAGGACGAAACAACAACTCAAGTTTCCAATCAACTCAATCAACTTTTATTTTTCCATCCATTTACTTTGTTGGCTTGTTTGTTGATTGGACAGCATGCTTTTCAATCACACAGATAGTTCGGTTAGGTTGTAAACCTTTAGAAGAAAAAAACACGTTAATATTCCAATCAAACATTTTAAATTGATATTAAATAAAATGCTAATATTTTAATTCAACTTAGCATTATTCATTTCTATTTTAACATTCATTTTTTTTTAACACAAAGGAACAGATACCAACACTTAAAATAAAATAAACTTAAACATAAGTTGCACTTCATATAGCAGTAAAGTACTTACATCAGTTTGCCACCCATTGGTGTATTTGAAGTGAATGCTATTTCATGGACTTGGCTTTTTCTCTCTGGAGCTTCTGCTTTGTTTGCTGCTCGGTCAAGACTGAGGCCTCCACTCCTTCCCAGGTCCTACAGATCAGCTTGAGCAGCACCTGATTGAGTAGTTGGCTTGCCAGCTGGTATGCTGCTGCTGGTGCACCGTGGGAAGTGTAGTTCAGCTCAAGTATTGGCTACTCAGAGCAAAAAGAAAAATTCCACTTCTGAGACTTAACCCAACCCTCATGTGGTCACATCTGTAAGTTATTTTAAAGGTGTAATATTGAAGTTATGCACATTAGACAAGATGGGCCGTCCAATAATGATCAGGTTTATGGTTTGATCTTCAGCTTCACATGTTGAAGTGTCCCTGGACTAGACACTGAATCCTGAGTGATGGTGCTGTGTTAGTGGCAGCCTGATGTGGCAGCTCTCGCCGTGACAAAAGTGGTGAAAGAGCACAGAGAGGCAAAGGTGAGTAAGAATGGTGCTAACAAGCTGGTGAAATAAATCTAACAAAACAGCGCCACACATCTTTCATTTCATATGTCACCACAGCCAGATGTCTGACAAGCACAGTTTAGCACGCTCTTGTGGATGTAGTGTTAAGCTGTAATCTGTTGTGCAGTTGGATGATTGCAGGAATCGTGACAGTGAGGCCAGTAATTAGCAATCAGAGAAAGCAGGACACACAGATTGTAGGTAGTAAAAAACAAAACAACCTGAGGAAGCCTGAGGTCTATGGAGCTCTACAGGGCTCTGGTATGGTTGTCAGTAAAGATTACAACTGTTTGCCTTGTTCTACTATTTTCAGGACAAACAGAGACCGAGCCTCTTGGACACATCCTCCAGTAAATGACAGATAGACTGCCACATTTTTCAGTTTTTTCTGACAGTATCTCTAACATAAGTGGGCAGATGAGCCAATATAAAAATAGTTGTTACAAGTATGTGAAAACCTTGAAAATACGTGAAAAACATTGGAAATTTTAATAGAATTTCCTTTTTATCATTTAACGCTGTGTGCCTGTGTGTTTTGTAATTTGTACATTAAATCTCTTGTATTGAACTTTTAATTGTTTTATGTGAAATTAAGGCTAATGGACTGTAGACCCACTAGAGAGAACACATAACCCTCAAATCAAATGTTTGTGGTCTTGAGCTGTGCTTATCTGAACCCATTTGGTCAGAGGCTTAATCAAGAAGGCAGTTTAGTCTGTGTTCATTAGAGTATAATGGATTGATATTAATGAAACAGTAATCACTCTGGTGTGTTTAAAGATGAGTGTGAGGGCATTTAAGAGATTTTTTTATGTCCTCTGTGTTGGCAACTTCCCCTCAGCAGCAAATCAAATTAAGACATACACAAGTTTTACAGGATGACCGAGCCTTGTGGTTTTGTTGTCCTTGAACTGGACATTTTTGCTCCGTATTTGCTGCATTTTCTCTGACAGCTACAGTCCAAAAACATTCAGAGGCAAATTGTATTGTCATCCGTGAGCATAGCTTTAACTGTGATTGATTTGCTTCACCGCAACATGTAAACAGAAGTGCTTTAAACAATCCTTGAGGTTCCCCACAGCCCACAAGGCTTATCCTGTGCGTTATAGGCTACAACTAATCATCCTTCAAGGCATTATTGTCTGTATAATATTCACTTGTTTATCTCTCCCCGTAGATCTGGATGAAATATTTTCTCCCACTAAAAAATCTCATTGTTATTCACTGAATGCGCTGAGGCTTTGATGCATTCATGAGAGGCTCCGCAGATAAGAATTCAGTTCCATTGTAACCCCAGTTAATAGGTTTGAGAGGAAAGGAATGACATTTTAAAGAACATAAACAAATAAAAGATTTTTTTTTTCCACGCTACTGCATTTGACAACCTCCAGAGTGTTTGTCTAGGTGATACACATGCTGCCTTTGCACAAAGGTCAAAACTGAAAGAAAAAAAGATTACCTCTTAGCTTGTGTCTGTAGGTAACAGACTCAAAAACTGGCATTCTTCTGATTTAAGGTAAAATATCAAAAGAAAAACCATTATTTCAGTGTCAGCTCAATGGCATGTAAAAACAAAACACAAGCTTTTGTTTGTGCCGGAGTCGTGTTTAAGTGTACTGCTTTTAGAATTTATAGCATGTTCCCATTCTATTTCAACTTTGTTTACACATTTCCTGTGTGTTGAACATTGTCTGACATTGTGTCACATCACTCTATGTGACCTTAAAAGCTCAGAAAGACACAACCACCAAACATACCCAGATAGAGCCTTTTTGATTATCGGGGATTTAAACTGATCCAATGTGAGAACTGTGCTCACTAGGTTTTACCCAAATGCCTCCTGTCTCAGCAGAGGAGGAAACACCTTGAATATATACACCAACATGGCTGAATCCTACAAAGACATTACTCCCCCTGACATGGGGCAGTCTGACCAACTTGTACTGTTCTTACAGTATTTACGGTATCCTGTATTCACCACCAGTAGTGATAACTGAACCGAACCACTGAAGTCTGGCATTTAGGTGCTGATTCCACCTTTTAGCACCATGTTGAACATACTGACAAGGCTTTTGCCAGACATGCCCCTATGGATACCCCTGCCCCCAGCCGGCATTATGAACACACATCTGCTGTTCCTGAATACATAACCAGCTGGAGCAATGAATTTTGCTTTGGGGATTAAAAAGTCAGTCATTCAATCAGTCTATATGGAATTGCAGCAACATTGGTTGAGCTGTTTGTGAAATAGACATAATTGTTGTAAACTTCACTTGTGTTAGATGGTGTTTTGCATGTGTTAAACATCTGATCTAATTTTGTCAGTTTTTCAGGCACAGTGTTTTATTCATTTTAAGAAAGGTGAGGGAAGAGAACTTACCCCAAGTAGTGAAATTCAAGTATTTCAGGGTCTTATTCACGGGGGGAAAAAGGGATCTTGAGATCAACAACAGGCTGGGACCAGTAATGTGTTCGCTGAGCTGAGCTGTAAGGCGAAGCTTGCCATTTACCAGTTGATCTACATCCCTACCCTCACTTATGGTCATGAACCTTGGGTAATGACTGAAAGAATTAGATCATGGCTACAAGCAGCTGAAATAGGTTTCCTTTACCGGGTGACGAGCCTCACTCTGCATAACAGGGTGAGGAGTTGAGTCATTTTGGAGGAGCTTGGAGTAGAGCTGCTGCTCCTCTGCATTGAGAGGAGTCAGTTGAGATTGTTTGGGCATCTGACTCAGATGATGCCTACTAGTCAGCTCACGTTGGAGGTTTACCAGGCACAGCCAACCAGATGGAGATCCAGAGGTCAGTGCAGTACTTGCTGGAGGGATTATATCTCCCAGTTGGCAGGGGAGCAGCTGGGGATCCCCTGGGATGAGCTGGAGGTAGTTGCAGGGGACAAGGATGTCTGGGCTTCCCTGCTCGCCCTATACTGCCACCACAGACCTGATGGACTAGCGGTATAGATGATGGATGGATGGATGGATGGATGGATGGAAGTTTAAAATAACCACTACAATATTAACAGTTATACTCCCAACTGCTTAGCTGTTGTGAGGCTAAGTATGTTACATTTTGGAAATGTGTTTTCGGTATATACAGTAGACTAACAGGATGAAGAAAAGAAAAACAAACTTCAAACTTTATCTCAGGCTTTACTTCTCAATTGAGGACCTGTCAATACAGAATAGGCCTCACAATGTTTTCATACCTCTTCTACAACATCATGTTTTTTCCAATGCCTGCGGGACGATTTCCAAATTAATGAATAAAAAACAAGGACAGAGAATAAATGGAAATGTTTACCTGTGAGCCAAAAATGCATTAGCTATTAATGTGACTGGCATCAATGAGTAATGGGTGGATTAAACAAAAAATGAAGAATATGGTGGCCTTTCATTTCGGTTTAACCACATGCTGGACCATTACAGCAAAAATGTGCAATTGTACCTTCAAATAAGAGTCAGATAGTAGACTGAAACCTCTTTCAGTCCCGCTCAATGCCCCCAATGCCTGTTCTGACACTGGGCTGAGTGGTTATGATCACCTACAAGAAGAAGTGTGTAATGCTTTTGGCATGTCGTCACACATCATGGTCTAAGTATAAAAAAAAGACTGCAGGATGTCAAGCTGTCCCTCTTGCTGTTGGATCAGGAATTGATATTAGCTGGATCGCTCTGTCATTTTTTGCTGCACTTGCTTAATTTTTTTGTGTGTGTTTACAAAGTTGTCGGTTATTCCAGTTTTTATTCATAAACCAAGGCAGCCAACAAAAGATTAGCAACTACAGAAAACTGAAGGGCTGCCTATTCACAAAAATACTAACTCTTGCATATACATATAACTGCAGTTATTTTTGAATATATGTGAAACTTTTATCATCGTCTCTCATGTCTTTTGTCATTTCTGTAATGTGCCTTGGGGTTTTGAAAACAGTGCTATAAGTAAGTTGTTTTTCCTCATTAAAGTAAGAAATATTACCAAACAGAAAAAAGAACTTATTAGATTGTATATTTATGCAACTGCTCTCCTGATACTTTTTTTTTAATCAAATAACTTTGATATTAGCATTTATATATGTTTGCCATGCTTAATGTGTACTTACTCTAATCAGTACATCACTTATTAGTTAAATTTTATTCAGATTTTCATGTTTGATTTTAGGAATCAAAATGGAAAATTATGAAATTACAGATATTTTTAGCCTCTTCAGTAGCCTCGTTTATTCTAACTAATTCAACTGCAGCCAGAAAACACCTCATTTATTTGAGCAAGGCATTCATCCCATTGTTTAGTTTAACAAGAAATACTTCAATACCAGTGTTTAAATGCCAAATTTATCTGTATTCAAAACAACTGAGCTCATTGCATTTATTAAAGAGCAACTGCGATGCAAAATGTCAGGTTAATCCTTTTAGATGAAAGCATTTAAAAGCATTTATTATTTTACAAAAATTCAGTTTGTTCAATCACACTTCCTGGTAAAATAAAAAAATAACAGTTGACTTTCATCATCTTGTCCAGAGCAATTTCAACCAATAGAATCATTACATTCAGCTGTCAACCAATCTGCAGTTAGTGGCAGAGTTCAGATTACCACCACACAAAGTTAGCAGAGAGTACTAGTAGCTGGTAATGAGTAGTATGTTTTAACTGTGTCGTTAGTAAATAACACTGACACGATCTTGTCTAGTGACGCTAACTAACTATGGTGTCTTGTTGTGTATACAATGGCCAAATCAAACTGCTCCAAAGATTTTGTCCCGCCTACATATCTTTTCTTTGATGTACTGGAAACCGTAATGGATGGCATTATTGTAAGTATGTCTACATCCTGCAGGCATCTCAAGTGCAGAAGCAGTTCATATACGTGATGCTTCATGGACATAAAATCCTACATTTGAAATGCATCTAAGCTAGCATGGTGGTTGCTGTTTCTTCAAGGAGTACAGCTGAGGCAACAGAAGATGTTTATACAGAAACCTTGTCACATGTTGATTCCAAACAATAAACTAACACCGTATGGAGTATGCAATAATGGTCGTCTGTTTCACACACATGGTCATATGGCTACAAGCTTACTGCATAAATAACATTGCAAGAGTTATTGACTTACTTAATGAAGTGGAAAACAGGATTGGCACTTCTGACGTGAATCAACTCAGACCTGTGCACAGAGAACTGCATCGTGGGGCAGATGCAGGTATTTTTAAAAGGTGACCATAAAGGCAAGGTTTCTGGGAGATACAATGCTTACTCAAGTCATCTGTGACAAGAGGATTAAACACAAACCTCAACAATTCCTCAAGACATTTCCTTGACAAATTTTTTTCTCATCCACATGTTGATAACTGATGTTGATGATGATCAGTGAGGTATGTCTTTCTGTTTCATGGTTTTATTTGGATAATACTTTGATTTAGTTAAGTCAAAATTTATTCATAGCTTAAAAACTTTAACTTAATGGTTAAAGTCTCTGGACTAGTTAAGTCATATTTATTCCTCTTTTTGGGATTGTGTCACATGGTAGTGTGGTCCTTTTAAATACCAGCACTAAGTGATCCACAAAAAAAGGACTGATGTACTGCATAATTTTAAAATATTTATTTACAATAAACAATAAAATGGCTTTAAAGCCAGCCAGATAAAAAGGACAGCCACTTAAAATGCAAAAAATAAAAAGTAAAAGACAGCCATTGAGGTCTTAAATGCAAAATAAAACCAGAAGAAATGGCTGCAGGGGATACTAAAATGTCCAGGACAGAATAAAACAGCAGGTCAGGGAGAGTATAACCAGCACTGAAAGTTGTCCTTTAAAAATATGACCATGCCAACATCCAATGCTGGGATCTACTTAACTTGTCTGTGCTGCCTAGTAGCTTCCTTGAGAGGTCTAATCAGGGGTAGTCAGTGTGGCAATGTGGCTTACGGAGCATCCTACTCTGTGTCCCACTCTCCTTCCTCTCTGCGGTATTGGATTAGGTCCCTCCACCTTCCACCTAGATCCCAGTCCTTACTTTTGATGAGCATCCACTGCTGTCCCTCTCAGCTGGCCATCTCAGCTCCCGTCCCGTCTGATTCATTGTGTGTTCCTGTCGTGTGCCGTTCCTGCACTCGTACTCCTCTCCCCTCACCTATCCCCCATTCACTTAAAAACACAGCTGTGGATACACACTGTCTAATTTGAGCTCCAGGGAGTGCAGTGGTTAATTAGGGCCCGATCCCCAGGGGCAAGGGCCCTATTGTATCTATGCTGTTTCTCTCTTTCTTTATAGGGCCAGAACCCCAAGGGCAAAGGTCCTAGTGTATCTGTACTGTTTCTTTTTAGGGCCCAAACCCCAAGGGCAAGAGGCCTATTGTATTTGTACTGTTTCTTTCTTTCTTATTATTATTACGCCTATTTAACACTTAATTTGATGCCCTACACATGCTCAAAAACTCACCAAATTTGGCACGCACA
>OOFC01013365.1:0-18949 GCA_900323345.1 Pseudochromis fuscus | reverse complement strand
CCAACCCCCTTCAGCTTTTCCTCCTCCTCCTCCTCCTCCTCCCCCTCCTCTTCTCCTCTCCTCTCCTCTCCTCTCCTCTCCTCTCCTGTGTCCTCATTCCTTGTTTCCCTTCATCCATTCCCTCCAATAAAAGTATTTTCCTCAGCAGTCTTTATGTGTATTTTCTTTATTTCCCTCTCCTCTTCTCCATCTTCCTCTTTCACCTTTGTACAGTCTTTGATTTCTGAGGTTTCAAAGTTATCTTAGCCAAAAACAATAGCATTAGTAATTTGTAGTATTATTAGCCTAATTGTGTAATGAGGCATAATCAGCCATGTAATGTTTGCTGTTCAGCGATGCAATTAGATAAGTGGAAGGATTCCCACATGACTTGTGTGTTAAAGGGGTCTGTGATGTGTGTTTGTGTGTGTGTGCATGTGTGCGAGCGAGAGAGAGTTTGTGGCACTCACCCCAACTCCTCCACACGGCAACATCACAAAATTCTGCTGAGACAAGATTCCTGCAGGAGAGAAACATCACGCCATGTAACAGAATGTCAGAAATGTTTTATATTATTAATACATTATTACCATTTTGTTTTTTAACATTTCCATTGATCTTACCAGCGAGCTTGCGGTTGTCCAGCTTGAGGCGGTTGAGCGGGTTGGTGCCGAACAAAAGCGCATGCTCCTCTGAATGGACTGACTGCAGCTCCTCCAGAGTGGCCTTTCTACCGCGGATGCGCTGCAAAAACACAGTTATATATAAATACGGTACCTCTGTATTTATCCAGTATATACTCAGAGTACACATCCACCACTGTAATGCTTCATACCTCACACTGGCTCCTTAGGCCTCTTTCTTGCAGTCTGGACCAGATGCTCTGGACCCTGCCTGCATGTTCAGGGTGGCGGCTGTTGTCCCCACAGGTACACTGGTGTTTCTGCATCTGAACATCATAAGCCAAACCTAGACACACACACACACACACACACACACACACACAGAGTTCAATCTTCAGTGTTGTAGCAATCCAGTCGTCCAAAATGTTTCCTTCTTTTCACGTTTCTGTGAAAAAAGTGTCACTCACCTGTGGTGAAGCGTAGCTGGATGTCTGCAGCAGGGCTCGACAGTGACAGGGAAGGTACAGTGGTGGGTGGATGTGAAGTAGGAGGCAGGGAGGTGGAGGGTGGGGAAGACTGTGTCCGAACCACGGGCTGGTGGGACCACATCAGGGCAGTGGGCACAGCGGGGGGATCCAGCTGGAGACCTGCTTTGAGGATCACCTGCCTCTGTGTTTCCACAGTGGGTGAAGGTGGAGGACAGTATTTAACAGTAAATAATACCTGCAGGAAACTTCTACAGACTCAGGAGTCCAATGCCTCCCACACGTAGGTGCAGGCTACTCATTAATTGGTCCATTTAGTTCTGCTTGTCTAGAACAAGCAACTGATAAAGAAAAGTCAGCACTGGCAAGCACCCTGCAACAATACTGCAACTCTCCTCAGCTTGTATAAATGAAGCAACAGCGCCCCCTACTGGCAAACCATGGTACACTCAGGTTAGTTAATGTACACACACTCGGAATGCAAATTTTGAACAGTATATTCAAAATTACTAATTTGTTGACTGATACTCAATATGATATACTGTAAGTGAATAATTAATACTTTAGATTCTATGTCACCAGATTTGTTTTTTGCAGAATAAAAACCAGCAACATTTTTTTAAGAAAAGAAATACCCTCCTCCTGAAGCACTGTGTGTGTGTGACTTTATACTCGTACCTGACTTTGAGAATTTGGGGGCTCGATCAAGCTCTCCCGGGAGGAGGTGGTGGACTCTGTGTCATAAACTGAGTCTGTGCTGGCAGTGCTCTGTCGCCTGCGGTAGCCATCCTCGCACACCGAGCCTGGTTCTGAGCCACACACAGACCCCGTCCCCGAACCTGATCCCGATCCAGTCTCCTCCAGGTCCATGTCCTCCGATGGGATCTGTGTCAGACGAGGCTTCTCAATGGACTTGCTTGTCAGCTGATATAAGGCAGAAGTTTTAAAGTGTTCAAGTCTTAAATGATCTGTGTACAACTGATACTAATGATCTATGTTTAATTAAATGTTTAATTGAAAAGGAAATCAGAGCAATCCCACACAAAGACTCCACAGAATCATCCTAACAAAGATGTATGTTTACTGTCTACTCTCACCTTGCTCAGGTGTGGACTCTGCTTGAACCTTTCCAGTCCACTCTTGTGGTACTGCTGAGGCAGCTGGTGTTGGGTGTGCAGGTGATGGTTGGTGTGCACAGGAAGGGAGGAATGGCTGTACGGTGGTGGCTCTGAGTGTGTTCGCACCAAAGGTCTGTGGGAGGGCAAGGTGACTAAACCTTCTCTTCTGGAGGGGGACAGATGAGACTGCTGCTGCTGCTGCTGCAAAGCAACGGAGCTCAGACCATGAACTGCAGAGAGGAGGTAAGAAAGATAAAACATGTGGGAGAGGATTCAGGAGAAGAATAAACGAAGAAGCTCAATAAGGACGGAGATAAATCTGAAGTAAGGGAGAAAACATGGAAATAAAAAATAA
This sequence comes from Pseudochromis fuscus, assembly GCA_900323345.1. Classification (NCBI taxonomy): domain Eukaryota; kingdom Metazoa; phylum Chordata; class Actinopteri; family Pseudochromidae; genus Pseudochromis; species Pseudochromis fuscus. The sequence goes on along the minus strand of OOFC01013365.1, from coordinate 16,389 downwards.
AGGAAACCAAATTGACAGAAAAGAAAATATGGAATAAAGAACATTTTGTTATAATTTTCTAGAAGGTATAATACAGAGTGAAACATGCATCGCTGCATATACAAAATCTTAAAATATAGTTTAGTTTTACTGTATAACTCAGCCGCTTGCACATACAGAATTTTTTTGGATTATTGTGAAAGAGCAACATTGTTGAACGCTCAGTAGAGAGCGCCCTTGAGCCACTTAGGATATTCAGGCAAAACAAATGCATTAGCAGACACACGGGTATTGGTGTTTCTACATCCTCTGATTTAAAATAACTAGACCTTATTCACTGTAGACCTTTTGACTTGTGTTAGAAATTACAGTATCACTGCCTCTGTTTCATTCAGTACCAGGACTCTAAACTTTCACATCTAAACAGAAAACATGTTTTTAATTAAGTCTAAATGTCTTTGGAGACAAACTGTAAATATAGCCAAATATATAAATACCTGAAATTGAGAGTATAAATATTGAATATCTAAATCTTTATGAATGGCAAAATGCAAAAATTAAACATGTCATATCTCTTTTATTTTCTGAAGTGAATGTGTTTTTTCCAAACTTTATTGTAAAACTGTATCTTACTTATTTGTGAAAGATATAGAAATTAAGTAAAATCAACAAAACATCTGTCCTCAACAAAGCCACGAGTACGCAAATTAATCAATTGTATCTCCACAAAGCTCCGATAAGTCTGCAGGGACCCGAGGTACGTCACACAAGTAATAATCTGGAACAGTGTGACACATCTGCCAGTAACAACTACAGTGTAAAACTTCCCGCCTGAATCCTGACACTGACCAGATTATTCAAATTCAAATTCTTTGTGTTGTGTTGTCCAAATGCATGAGATACAACTCACGAGAGACAAGCTGGGAGCGCAACAGTCCAGTGTGTGGCTCCACCAAGAGAACAGGCTGCAGGCGCTGACTCAGGGCCGGACCGCTTCCTTCCAGAGGCAGGTAGACCTGATGCAGCGCAGACACTGCCAGCGGTCGCGCTACTCTCAAGTCAGCCTGGAGAGAGAGGGGGAGGAGAGAGAAAGACACAGAGAGAGAAGAAGAAGAAGAAGAAGAAGAAGAAGAAGAAGAAGAAGAAGAAGAGGGGAGACAACAGATGATGGTTGGTAATGCAGGGATTGGCAGGGAGTAGGGAAGCCCTCATCATGGTTGCAACTTACACCAATGAGCAAACTGAGAGTTACAGCACAGGCTGAAGGCTTAAAGGACCGAAACAATGCAGAGAAAGGCAACTCGACCACTGTGTTAACTGTGTCATCGAGTAAGACTGATTCACAAGATATGAAAGCAGCACAGAGGTTAAGAGGGAAGTGAAAGCTTGAAAATACCACATGTTTCTATAAGTGTTTAAGTGTACAGGAACTATTTAGACATTCAACCTTAGATACACGTAGATCCTTTTTTAAAAATGTGTGTCCTATAAATTGATGCATGACATACAAAACTTATATGTAGTTTCTGCTGTGATATAAACAGTAGTTTAAAATAACACTGATTCTGAAGTGGAACATACAACGTTGCGTACCGGTGCAGGAAGTCCAGCAGTGATGTTGGGCATCGCATGGGGGCTGGGAGGCAGTGTGAAATAGGGTAAACTACAATTGTTCAGCATCAACCTCTGTGATAGATGGAGGCAGAAATTTTGATTAGACAGAAAATCTGTGCAGGCTTTTCTATCACATTATCCTCTAAGACACACTTTTACACACTGTGACTCTTCTTTGCCCCATTTACTGAATTTCAAGAGTTTCAACTTTCACTTGTTACGTTTTAGTAAATATTTTACTAAAAGATTTTAAGTGTATGTCAGTAAACTGCTGTTACAATCAGGAATAGTCATGTGACAAGTACATAAAGTATTATAAAATACATTAAAATAGATGTGTTTGTACAATAGTCCGTGAAGCCTCCTCAAAACTCCCTTTTTACACCATTAAATAGTCAGTTACCATTCAGCTATTGGACAGCAGAGGGAAATACTAACATAACAACTGCAATACATACAAAAAGTTAAACAATAATTAACAAGCACCTCGGGACACTTCTATTGTGTTGATTTATCCTTGAACAGGACATTAAACCCCGCTCTGGTAAACTGGTGTAATATAAAAACTAAAAGAACCTCACCTCATGAGCCAGTGGGAGGGACCCATTATCTGAATGGAGGCTGTCATTGGGTGAGCTGCACCCTGATGCTGAGTTGCTGCTGCTGCTCGGGGAGGAGTCTGGGTGACAGAACGGAGAGACAACTAAATGTGACACTCAACACTATCGAGGGCAGCAGCGCAAAACAAAATGGCAAATAAAATCACATGACGTGTGCGGCTAAAAACACATCTTTGAAGTGTTGAAAGGGGAGGGAGATGGAAGGCACATCAAAGCAACACTGAGGCATTATCTCATTAGAGAGATGTAGATACTCTACCCAGGGCCTCTGATCTGTGCTTGACAGCAGGAGGGGCACTGATCTTCCGCTGCAGTGGGTTTGGCCTTGTGGCGATGATTTTCTTCAACTTCCACTTCAGTGTAGGCTCGGAGACTGCACACACACACGTATGTCAAGAAGCATGCACACACACATGCATAATTATCCCTAGGGTCTCATAAAAGTACAGATACCTAAACTACAGTATTACATCTTCTATATCAGCAAGAAATGACCTACTCAGTAATGCATGAACTATAATAACGTGCTCAGTTTCCATAACAGAACCAAGATAAAGCACTCTGAATCAAGCCAATATGTCACATGGATAAAAAGTTCTGTGTGTACACTGGTCAGTCTCCAATAAACCCAAACAAAGTAATCAATCAGTTGCTGGCTCGGAGCAGATAAAAGGCAAATGTGTGTTGTCACCGTGCCAACACAAGCACTGGAGGGTGTGTGTGAGTGTGTGTGCTGAGGGCTCTACGGCAACGCAAATAAATAGTGGTTAGTGTACTCGCAGAAATGTACAGGAAGGCTGAACCACTCCCATTCTCATTCACACAGTGAGGGAGATCTGCTCTGGACTCTCACGCAGTTCATTTTACACATACCTTAGTTAAAGTTATGTAACTGCTTTGGTCTTTGTGTCTGTTGTTTTTATGGCATCTTTTCTCTGGCCCTGCAGGCCTGACGCTTGATGAATTTCCTTCATCTCAATGCAAAGGACATTCAATTCATACCCCCCCCTCACCTCGCTCATTCTTTAGTGCAGAATATGTAACATAATGACAGTTTACTGAGACACTGAAAAGTGCCACAGCAAACAAAATGTTCCACTAATCTGTGCAGCGAGATGACTTTTGAGTCCAACTCCAATTACACAAAGCACACTACGAGAGAGGAGGACCTGAAATGGAAAATCACCGGTGATCTTCACAGCTGTAACCTCAGGGTAAGATCCCCAATCACCAATACAAACATGTGTCTCACCTGTTCTTCGCAGAGTGAGGTCCTTGCGCTGGTCGCAGGGAGGAGGCTGAGCCTTTGGGGACATATCAGGAACGGGTAGCCTTGGTAACAAAAAACAACAATATCAGATAAACTGCTTCACTCATACAAGGGAGAGTCTCTGTATTATTTTTTTATTTTAACAAGAACTTATGGTTTTATTAAAGTCAGAAATGAAAGAGGCTTCTTCAAGCAATAGAAAGTAGAATGCAACTACATGCACAGGTTGATAACTTGTAATATTGAGAACCCATAAAAACAATTTCAGGCATATTTGACCATTTATGACAAACTTGTGACTTTTTTTGTGTGTCCTAACAGCACTACTGGGTTGCCATGACAATGACATCACCTGGGCTCAAAGCTGAATCTCCACCAGCATCTCCCTTCAGTACAGAAGGAGTAAAGTGTGTAAGATGATAGAAAGTGACTGTGAAGACAGTGAATATGGATTTGTTGCAGATTTTGTTGTGGCTAAGGATTTCCTAAAACAAGTGTGTTTGTTTGACTTTGGTTTGATACGAGTACAACAGCGAGTAGCGCAACAAGAATCCCAATGCTTGTGCAGTCTAACTCAGAGCGTGTAATGTCCATGTGATGAGCCCATGTGACATCAGAGCATGGCAACCAATCAGAAAAGTCCATCCACCCACCCTTCTTTTTCTGATATGTTGAATTATTTAAAATGGCAGCCTCCATGAAATTGTCCATGACGGGGGAATTCTGCCTCTCAGAGATGGATATCTTAGTTGTATGAGCTCTTTATTTTCAAATGTTCACATGAATTGTTAGTTTATGTCATAATCTATCTTTCATCTGTGTTCTGACCATGGGATTTCTATTCCTTCAACAAAAACATAAAAAAGAAAGCTTCATCCATTTATCCATCCCATTGTTTTGAAGAATTACCACATTAATGTGCTATGTTTGCAGCTCTCTTCTGGAAAATCCTTCATTTTTCTCTCACCTGTATGCTGGGGCAGGACTGCTGTGATTTGGGGTGAGCCTGTCATGGGTGGGCTGGCTCTTCATAATTATATGTTCCCGAAGCTTCTGCTTTACCAGGGGACTGGCTACAGCACCTGCCAGACAATAAAATCTGTCAGTGAAGTCCACCATAAAAAAAGATTTGCATCATGCATAGTCAAACAACAGGTAGACCTGCAGCCAACAGCTTGGCTGATAATGTAAAACACTGAGGAAATGTTTTGATAGTGACATCAGAAACAGTTTTTCTTTACAAGAAGCAGGATCCAAGATATATCCTCTACTCGGTAAAAACAACACTAAGGATTTCCTAAAACAAGTGTGTTTGTTTGACTTTGGTTTGATACGAGTACAAATTTCCCTGGAATCTGAGAGTACATCACAGCACTGTTGGAATTCCCCTTGTTTCTCACTGAAACATACAGTGAGTTATGACTCAGATGAAGAGCACGTCAACAACTTGCAAAAACAACAGTATGAAGTTTAAGCAACACATGCGACTCACTCGGCTTTTGTTTCAGATGATGTAGATTCTCTCTTTTCTCCTCTTCCATCTCTCTTTGCCTTTGATCAATGTTGAACTGACAAAGTAAAAAAATAAATATTAAAACTGAATACAGTCTAGTATGTGTGGACTGTGCATATACAAAGAAGAGATATGCATTGTGACTTATAAGCAAATATCTTTACATAGAAGAATACTGTTGCAGTATTTGCATTAACAGAAAACAGAAAGACCAAATATCCTCGCAGTCAGAGTGAAGCATCTATCAGCTGATCTCTGTCAATCAGTCAAACACTGAGAATGAATGTGATCTGTTTACAGTAGCCTGAGATGTTTCTTATTCTTTCTGTGGAGCGTTGTACCTGCATGTAGTGAAAGCAGCTGTTTCTTTTCTGTGGCTGATGAACACATGTGGCTGTCTGTCTGCCTTATGTCTGTTTCTCAGACAAAAAAAAAGCTAAAGTTGCCTCATGTGGCAAGACTTAAAGGAGGTCCAAATGTCGTGCGCATACTCAGTGTTCATGTACTGAATCCTGATAATACAGAAAGCTTTATTGTGATCATTAAAAACAAAACGAAGCCAGCCTTCATTTGTCCACCAGTTTGGCCTCACCTGCAAGTGCTGCTGGGAAAACTGGGAACAATGCTGAGCGGTCAGGGGTCCCAGGAAGAAGGGAGGCCGAGGGGCCAGCATGGCCGAATCTGGGCCTCGATGTAACAGCCTGTGGGTCACACTTAAGTCCATGGGCTGCGTCCCAGGAACGGGTAATGAAACTTGATTGCTGATGATCACATCCACTACAGAAGAAGAGAGAAAATCACACATTTCAGTTTATTGAAACAAACACATGGACACACTGTCTGCGATTACAGGTCATGTAATGTGTAATGTTTCTTACTTTATAGCCTTTGTATTGAAAACTTTATATTTTTTTATGACTGCTTGTCAATGTCCAGCATGCTGGTAACAGATAAAGCATCATCACTGAAAGAGGATGAAAAGGGTCTCCCAAGAAGAAATGTGTTTACCTGGTATACGCAGAAGCAGCACAAGAACAATTGGAGAATCATTTACCGTTTGTGTTTGACATAAACATAACAGAGTACACTAAGTTTATTTAGCACAAGTTCATGCCCAGACGTCCACTTGAACTCTGCACCTTCCCCACTCATATTTCATTTCATTCAAGCCTTCCTGCCTCAACTGAACTGGCCACTGTCCAATGGCACACTGCATTCAGGAAAGCAAAGTAGAGGGGAGTTTGTATATGTTGGGGTTGGAGGTCCATAAAGGAAAGAAATAATGAAAGAAACGGGACAGGGAGCTGGAGCTGAACATTGTGTGGTTAAGGCATTTGGGTCAGGTACATCAATCTGTCATCGCCCTTCCAGGGTTTACTAAAATGAAAGAAATAAAAAACCTAAATTTAGCAAGGGAGAGACAACTGAACCAAGCTTCAGTGTCTTAATGAAAGACAGATGTCTTTTTACAGGTGCAGGAGGGTGCAAAAAGGGTTTGATCCATTTATCCAATCCAAGAGCTTCTGGAAATAACTTAAAGTAGCCTAACTTTTTACCATGGATGATTTAAATGTAGCATGCAGGACACCACGTGGGCCTGATGGCATGACCTAAATAAAAAAAACCTATACTGTGAGAAAACCTGAACTTTTTCTCAAGTTTTGTGAACAAAAACCAAAGCATATGCAAGCTCATGGGTAACTTGATACTGTTTTCACGTGTCAATGCGACTGACACCTGAAACCAATAAACATGCTGAGGAATGTTTCTGTACTGGTACAAAAAAGTGTAGACAGATACAGTATGGAAGCAGACACCTTGCTCCCTCTGGGGGTAGAGGGACAGTGAGGAGGGAAGAAAAGACGTGGAAATTTACTGAACCCATGTGCCCGCCACCCAAAATATTACTCAACGTTACTCATATAATTCCCAGAAGTGGTCGCTTCTTTACCGACATATCCCATTGAATTACTCTGTCTGTTGCACTGCTACAACCTGGCAGTGACGCATCACAACACCTCAGGAAATCTTCACTGGTATTTACTTGTTTTTGAAGTCATCTAGTTAACAAATTAAAGATTGTATTTGATTGTGGACTATTAATCTGAACAGTTGTGCAGCAAACTGGTGTATGTCATAAAAGCAGAGCCCATAACACCTCCATAAATCACAACAAACCTCCATATGCAGGCTGCACGTGAATCCTACTGAACTCCTATCAGAGCCGTACAGTAAGTCGTACAGAGCCAGGCGACGTGGTTTGGCCTTCATTCCCAACAGCGAGACTGACTCAGAGAGAGAAATAATCATGTCCGTGAAGGCATTTTGAGTTGACAGAATTCCACTGAAGAATAAAACACTCCCACGCTCTTATTACTGCAGGTTACGTGAGACTTACACACAGTAGAGCATTAAAAAAAACAGGCGGGGAGTTAATAAGACCAGAACAATTTACAGCTCAAGATAATATCTTACAGTTTAAGCCAAGTGGTTTCAATTCTGTTGCCTTGCTTGATCGTAGTAATACAGAGTTTAAAAAAACACCACTTGCTCACAGCCTTGTTGTTATGTTTGCTGTATGTGTGAAAAAGAAAGGCAAACAAAACATTTGTCTCCGATTAATGTAACAAAAAAAACCCCAAAAAGATGACTGCAATTTGCACACTTCTTCCTGTGCATCACAGGAATCCAACCCTGCAAGGTAACTCAAGGAGGCCAATACTCGTCCAACAAATCTGAGAGACACTTGAATATTTGAGGCTGTCTCACCTTCAGCTGAGACATACCTGTGTGACTGTACATTATGCAACACTGCTGAAGTTGATGAACAAAGAGTATAAGGTGCAACAGGAAGAGCCAAAAGCAGCAGCACAGTGTGTGTTACCAGAAGAATTTGTGTGTGTGTGTGTGTTTTCAAAGGAAATCAGACAATCACTGGAGGAGCGGGATGGTGGTGGTGGGGACTCAGATATTCTGCAAACACTCTCACACATACACATCACTAGATTAAACGTTTGCTCCCCCGAGAGAAAGGAAATGATCAGGAAGTCAGTCTCATCTAAACAGAAAAGAAACACCTGTGGTGTATTTTTACACAGAAAACAACACGGGCGATTTCGCAACAACCATCTGACTTCTTCTCACTAAATGTGCTCACACAGTAAAACTCCACCAATGATGTATTTGGTGTCTTATTCTACATTTTTCTAGAGCGTTTGTAGTTTTTGTACTGACACTGAAGCTGCTTCTAAAGTTACAGTGTGACTCATTATATGACTAGACACAAAACCAGCTGGGTCACAGCACTGTGTATTCAAAGAGCAAACCAAAGAGTTAAAGTTTCTCCTACAATGACCCTAAAGGGCTTTCAAAATCTCCTGATTACTTCCTATCATATTACCAAGAGTTCACTAAGAGAGAACATATACAGTACACACTTGTTTCAACATCACATTGCAGAAAAAAAAAAACACTAGTGCAACGGTAAAGGTATTTTTAGCCATGATCTGTTATTGATCATTTGTGCTCCAAAAAAAAGCACAAAACGTATTATAAAAGATAAAATCTGGAACATCTTAAAAATAAGGAGAAGTGCACATTGATAAGATCTGTGTGCGTGCTTCTCTGTCTCACTTTAGAGCGTTGCAGTGCTATAAATAGGCAGGAGACAAACTTCTGGTTTCTGTAATAGCATATTCGTTTCACAACCACCATCCTCTTTCTGTGAGCCCTCTGCAGCAACACGCCGAAGCACTGACACAAACACACACACATGCACACACACCACGAACACACCTGCGCACATGCATAGACTTTACTGGTGCATGCACACACACACACACACACACACACACGCACACACACAAACAAAGAAACAGTGACTTCCTGTTTCTAAAGTTAGTCTGCACCATAACATCCTCTTGGTTCATTTAGGCAAGCAGAAGCTGCTATTTTGGTTGAATGGCTACACTGGCTCCATTTATTTTTTTTGCAGCTTCACAGATATCATCGAGCAGTATTTATATCGACACAGCAGCTGAAATGTGCTTTGTTTATTGTCGGGCTACAGCGAGCTCCACAGCAGTATTGGATGAAGTCGAGTCTGGAAGTCACAAATCAGGTTAAGTGCTAGTTACTGTTACTTTACAAACTCCTGCAGCAGGCATGAGGTTTACGTCCGGTTAGATGAGCGACACAGAGTTCAGACACAAAATGCTGCCTGAAACACAAACAAAAAAACACTTGTATAGTTCTTAAAATGCTGAATCTAAATTCAACTAATCGCACACGCACACAACAGCAGCTGTATGACAGCTACCCCGCCGTGTTGTCCACCTCCAACAGTCCCCTCTGCCTGTCACCTCTCCCTCCATCCTTTACTCTGTCCCTCCCCTGTTTATAGGAATCCACAGCTGCTGGGCACATTCTGTCCCTCTGCTTCCGAGCAGCTGGAGTATCAATCTCCTTATGTGTTCATCTGTCCATCCTATACGCCCTGAGATATTAATAGCTTGCAGTTGCCTCTTTTGAGTGTACACAGCAGGTCTTTTGTGTTTGCATAAGTGGGATCTGCCCGTGTGACAGTTGAGGGTGCGTACACGTGTAGCAGTGCATCGGCGCTGGCGTGCGTCGGTGCCAGTGTATTAATAGTGCCCATTTGTTTCTTTTGAAGGAACACTGTGGCTCTCTGTGCAACTTTCAGTACGAGGAACCGTACCGGTTTATTTTTAGTGTCACCTGTCAGTAAACACTTGTGTTATTGTGTGTAATCATGCAAGTGCACATGTGTTTGAGGACACCCAGTTTGTGCGTTGCTGTTTCTTGACATATTAATAGCAGTGCACCACTTGTTTTTATGAGTGTGTGGCGTGTGTGTGTATGTGTGTGTTCTTATAGGTGTATTAATAGCTTTCCCAATTGCCCACACATGCCTCTGTATGTGTTTGTCGTGTGTGCAAGTGGCTGTCAGTAATTTCAGCCTCGTATATATCAGCCCAACCGGGAATTAAAGTTTACTACAGTGCATCACTATCGGTAAACAGATAAAACTGAATGATGTTAGATTATTCCAGTACTGATATACAGTGTAGGCAGTGCCTTAATGTGTTAAGGTCACATTTGAGACAAGATAACATGTTATTGAACCCAAATGTGTGCTTAACCCTTGTTTAAAGTTTTAGTTTTTTGGTATAGATGCAAATAATAGTATAGCCAAGTTTATTTACTGAGGGGAAAATGCTATTGCTTGTATTTTTAAAAGAACCAGTTAACTGTTTAAATGTTAGAAAATGTTGTCCACAATTTCCCAAAGCTCAAAGCAGCAAATTTTAAATGCTTGTCTGTCTAACTGGTCACTGATTTTACTAGCACACATATTTAAAGAAACAAAACAACAACATTAAAAGGGGACATCCAAAAGTGTGACTCATACAATGTTGTGGATTTTCACTGTACTCCAAAAATCAAACATTAATTTACTCATTTGAATCTTAGAACAACCAAAATCATTCAAAAACAACTGTGAACTGTACATATCAGATACAGCATGATTAACTATAGCCTTACACTCCTACAAACAGCACATAAATGAGATTCCTTCGTCATTTAAGTCTTTTCTGTTCTCTCTGTCAGTCATCAGTGTTGCTTTGCACTGTTCCTGCCACTTTCTTCGACCACAAGTTCAGAGGTCAAAGAGTTATAAGGCTTGTGTCCCTGAGGCAGAGTGGGAAAAGGTGAGGGGTCCCCGGCTCGCTGCAGAGCTGTGTGTGTGTGTGTGTGTGTATTTGAGAGAGTGTCACAAGCTAGCGTGCTCTTCAGTGTGATCCTCCAGCCTGATTTCTCACACACAAACAGACTGGCAATTGATGAAATGGTCTCATTATTTCTCCCGTGGGTTCCAAGGGGTCATCGTTTTTTGGACGGGGAAAACAGAGCTAAATTTGGCCTCGAGTGCTGTCATACAACTGGAATGAGCCTGAAACTTGCCTGAGGACAAACACACAATATACACTGAACACTTTCATACTCTGGCAGGTGCTTATCATTCACAACCAAGTGGCAACAGGATGCATTAGTGCTAATACGTGTCCCGATTCAGACATAATGCAAGCTTGTCATCACGTAAATATTATTCAAATGAAGGTGTGATCCTCTGTGTGACCTGACAGGAACACCCGCTGACTCCTTGTAACAAAAGAAACAGACTGATCATCTGAGCATGAATGGATTCAGGTCACATCACCTCATCTCCACTTCTGCTCTGGGATCCTGCTGAAGGTTATCTGAGTAAATGTGGACTAAACACACCCACACATAAATAAATACATTTGCTTTTCAACCTTTAAAAACCCTGCACCTGACAACCGGATGATTTGACTGAGAAAACAGGTTCTCATGTCGACTTCCTACTATTACACGCCACCCATGTGTCTGCAGCACACTGTGCAGCACTGTGTGTTATTGCACACTAGGTAAGAAGACTATGTGCACAGAAGAGTGTCTTTGTTTTAAGTGCACCCTGCAGTCCTCTGGTACGAGCTAGCTTTTACCTTCTTTGTTTAAACTTTGCTGATTTCCTTAATACTCTGCATTTTTGGGCACTCCTTTCACTCTGTCTCACACTCAAACACACTCACATGATACACAGCCGAGTGATGGTCCTGTTGCTGTGTTTTTCAGGAGCAGAGTGTATCAGTAGTCAGCTGAGTTGATCTTAAATCAGGAACAGGAAATGTGATCTGGGGCTCTGGCCGGTCCAGAACACTGTCCCTATTGTCAGTGCGCTGCTGTGGCTAACAGTGGGAAAACACTGGGGACTTTTAAAGGTTATCTGTCCTGGGAAAAGGTTGATATTCCCTTTCACAAACCACCCTGCTGCGCAAAGATACACCCAAAATGGATACCCGATGATCACTACATATGTCTGGATCTTTGCTGGCCGTCTTACTATAAATGTAGAAGTCGATCTTTGGTTAGCGGAGTGGTCAAAACATAAGCTCAGTGTTTACTTAACTAGGGTTGAACCACTGACCAAATACAGGGGAAATAAGTGATTAATTTCAATGGTGGAAGGTCCCTTGTTGGTTAGCTTAGTCATCCATGCAGCATGTAAAATGAAAACAAAACAATCTACTTCACATTGAATATCTTCAGCCTCTTATTATGAATGATATGGTTTCCAGTTAGAGTTGAATGATCTGTTGATTAACAATCAAAATTAAAAAGCAACTACTGTGATAATCAATTCACTTCTTTTGATTCTACTAAGGAAACAATCAGCAACAATTAATTTTTCAATAACAAAAAAAACATAAAACACACATAAACACAGATATAAAATGAATCCACATCCACTTTAGTAATTAAATAATCTTTAGTAATTTTGCTAGAACTGTAAAAGACACTCGGAGGGAATGAAAACTAAAACAACTGTTTCAACACATGCTGTTTCCCCCACAGTATGTGTTAACCACACCAGGGGCTTAATACTAAGAAACTGTTTGAGATAAACGACTGTGGATTTCTATTAAAACGTTACACACAATGCAAAGTGAAACCAGCTTCATACGTCAACAGTAAGTCAAAACAGTGCTGCTAGTAAACCCCGTCACACTGCAACTGTCTAATAACAATTATGTCATTAGCAGAAATTGCTTGGGACTAGTTAGGGCCCACTGTGACTGGCAGCTGATGCAGTTTGTCTGAGGAAAAGAATCAAAATACCTCAGACAGAGAGAAACACGACGTCCACATCTGAAGTGTGAGAGGGAATAATTAACTTTTTTTTTTACCTTATGAACCTATTCCCAACATTGTAGCATAATGATAATGTATCAGATGGCTGGCTAATCCATTCTTCATTCAGTGATAAACTCGCACACATAAAGAGGCAAGCACACAAGCAGACATTTGAAATGATGAGAGAAAACAAAGGAGCGAGTGAGAAATCTGAAAGACAACACAAAGAGGGCAGAGGAGTGTTGGTGGTGTCGACTCCTTTGGCACGACCCACATGAAACTAATGTAACTGTATCTCAGCTACGGTGCTGAGGCTATGACTTCATCCTGTGCTGAGAGAGCAAACCTGGACACATGAGACCATCAGACCACGCATGGCTGCTATGGGTGTGCGTGCAGATATGTGTGTGTATTTTCATTTTCGAGGGGTTCAAGGGGCTTGGGTGGGATCGAACGATTTTTACAACTTTTATCATAACACACTCAAACAAAGCTGTCGACCTCGGGGTATATCAAACAACCGAGTGTGTTTTGCCTACTAGTGGTGGAGGAGTGGAAGATTTTCAGACACACATCCAGGATGAAACTCTACACTGACCCTCACAATGAAGCCCTAATGCCATAATTGCACAATTATTTGCTCTATTTATCACCTTAAAACTGTCCTGTTGTCTCTCAGATTAGGATAATTACCGGGGCACCTTATGTTACACTGTCAGTTCTTTCCAGTAGGTTTAGTCTGACACTGGGTCACGACCTCAAGACCTGTGCTTGGATTATTTTTTTTTTTTAAATCATTTTAATCATTTGTTTTAATTGTTAGACCTGCGTTACTTGAAGTGTAATATCTGGGCCCTGGTGTTCAGAAGTATTCTGATCTGATTTCAGCTCTCAGATTTAATCAAACCTTGACAATGCATTGCCAAAAACAAAATTTAAAAAAGGATTCTGAATCACACAAGACAGGATCAAACCTTCAGTGCAAAACTTTTTAGTAGAGCTGGGATACCTGTGATCTAAAATTATTCTGATGCCAGCAGAGGGTTGGATTCAGACTGGATTTCAGGAATGAAATCTTTCTTTAAAAAGTGGTCAAATAATACAACACTTGTATTAAATAATGTTCATGCACATTTACTTTGTACTGGATTTGTTTAACTGTTATGGTACAAAGGTGTAGAGATCCTACTACACCTGTCAGGACAGTGGAGATATTGATTTGATTAAGTTTAAGTGTATCATCATTATCCTGAAGGAAACTGATTTGCAAATTTTCTGCTGGCATCAAAGGCAGAACACACATATAATACAAGGAAATATATAATTTATTTTTAGTATTTATATTCAAGGTTTACTGTTACTTATCACAATTTATCATTAATTACATAGTTAATAAACATTTAAAACATGGTTTTCAGAATGTTTTATATTTGTTTGTATCTACATTTTGTGCATAAGATGATATGTTGGTTTTATCTTATTGTGCTGTTTTCTGTCCCTTTACATACGACAGCACTTTGTATGACTCTCCCCTCCACCTGTTGATCTCAACATAGTCTACATTGCAATATGTTGTCCCATTTACATCACTGCTAATCCAGATTTAGTAATCTTGAAAGTCTGTAATATACAAGAGCAACATTTGTGTCCCGGGCTCTACAATCTCAGCCAGGTGAACACTTTCCACCTGCTGCCTCTGGACACCAGCCAGAGGACAGACAACATGTTTGTGTGGCAGCCAGCTGACGTTTCATTCACAATAATCACCACGGACCAGAGTAAAGTTAGTGTAAAGAAGACATGAAGTCCTCCAGCTGACATGTGTTCCTGTGCACATGTAAGCACTTTGAAGACTTTGTGCAGTAAAGTTGTTTTTAGAGTAGTTCTGTTTCCACACACTCACACACACACTCACACACACACACACACACACACACACACACACATACCTGTAGCAGGAGAAGGTGAAAAGCGACGTGCGTGGACCAGTGTGAGGACAGCAGTAAATCAGAGGATAGACGTCCTGCAGCCTGTCTCTGTCATCCTCCGTGTTTTTCTGTATAATAAACTGCTCTTCACTATGACTGGCTGCTCTTTGTCATGATATAAAGCGTCGGTTCAAACACGTCGGAGCTGCATGTATACACCATGTAAACTGACCTGAGCGCAGCTAAACGTCCCTGTCATCAACCTCCGTCAGACAAAGACTGTCCTCCGTCACCGAGGCTGCTCCTCTCCATGTCTCTGTCTCCTCCTCATTCACTCACTCAGTCTGTCTGTCGGAGGTGAAACTGCTCATTAACCCAGCTGCAAGTCTCACTTTCATCTGTACTGCTGCTGGGGAGAGGGCTCCATCTGCTGCACTCTGCTGGAAGGATGCTGTATGTGTGTGTGTTTACATCTGGCATTAAAATAGAAATTATGACAAGCCCACACTATACACCAGTGGTGTAGTCTAGTTTACTGTAGTGGGTGATTTTTCTGATTTTTCCCAATGCCAGCCTCGTACACCCCCATCCTGGAGCAACATCTGCCCAGCAGCACCCCTTCCAGAGCAGTAGCTGCTCTAAAACTAGAGCTAATTTTATATAAAAAATTTCAGCAATCAAGTGCAAAAAAATTATGTAAACAACAGAAATAAACTTCTGTGAAGCTTGAAAAGGCACTATAGCAACTGACTTTTAACCAGCTTTGTATCATTACAACATCAGTAGAAACATGTAAACAGTCTGTAAACAGTCCTGCACAAACTCTCTTCAGTCATCGGGCTCCCTAAAGCTAGCGTTAGCTGCAGCTGTAATGTCCCCAAAGCGGGAGTCAGGGCGAGCAGCAGGCTTACTGAAACACTGGAGCTGCCTCATTTGGTGCTATCACTGTACCAAGTCAAGTTATCATCTCGTGGGTGCCACAATGTCACTGCTAATCAAGATCGGATTTAAAGCCTCTATTGGCGCTTTTCCGCTGGTACCTACTCAGCTCGGCTCGCCTCGCCTCGATTCGCCTCAGCCCGCCTCAGCTCAGCTTGACTCGCCTGCCTTGCCTCGGGTGTATTTCCAATACAAAACAGTCCCTTTTCCGAGTAGCCATCAGGCGAAGGAGGAGAAAGTTGATGAAGTAATCTTCAGAATTCTACTGTTGTGACGTCACAGAAAGCAGCTTGAAGAGTGTTTCAGGTGAGAAATGAGTTGTTTTTACTTACTTACTTTACAAATATGTTGCTGTGCAGTGATGAGGCAATGACGGCAGGGAAACATTTGTACCCGCAAGCTAACAGTCTGCACAATTATAGTCAGCATAACAAGTTTCTACTATATGGGGAAAACACTAAATAGATTGGTTCAATGTACCATAACAGCGCTTTACGTTACCATTTTATTTAAAAACGTCAGCTGAAAAAAAAAAAACATGACCTCTGACCATAGACTGTATAATCTTTAAATACAGTCTATGGTTCTGACCACCTGGTTGGTGGAACAGCTGACAGAGGTTGTAGCTTGAGCTCATACCTCCGAAAACATCGGAGCACGTTTTTAACCAGGCTCTAACTTGAAAACAACTCATTTCAAAAGGCGAGGAGGTACCAATGGAAAATCGCCATAAGGTCCAAAAGTGGACGCTTCGTAACACAGAAAATGAACAGGAAAGTGAAAGTTATG